>JAOYNC020057361.1:0-10471 GCA_025802115.2 Bertia moriformis
CAAAATGAGCGCAGCAGCGGCTGGACTTTGTCCATCCCATGGGCTGGTGGTCCTCGTCCTCCTTCTTCGACAGGGGCTCGAGCCTCTGTTTGGCCGCGCATGGAGTAATAAGCATGGAAAGAAGTCCTCCTGTCCGGCTGCTGCATCGACCCCGGCCACGATACAACAGCTTCTTCGATGCAGTAAAGTAGGTTCTATCCGGCTACCAACCCTGCCCGCCTGCTCAGATTAAATCGGCAGCCGAGCAAGATTTGAATTAAAAAAAACACGGGCCTTGCGGCTGGCTGGTTTCGGTCTGGCGCGGGCCGCAGGCCACAGGCCGACCGCCGCCACCGCTGCCGCCACCACCACCGGATGGCGGGGTATTCTTGCCGCAGAACTTGCCGCGGATTTGCCGCGGTTGATGACTCAAGCGGCCAGGTGTACCTTTCCGACACCAGGCCGTTGGTTTGGTTTTACCTCACCCCTCCTCCCCCACGATTTCGTTAGCAGCAGCCGCAGCAACCCCCCCCCATTAGGCAAGCCACCTGAGCTTTTTTTTCTGCAACCTTGGGAGACTTGCAAATACCAGCCTCAAGCCTGCCATCTCTCTCGTCTTCTCTTCCTCCCCCATAACCTACCTACCTCATCGACAAAACCAGCGGGTTCCCCCCCCCGCGCCTTTCGCCTTGCCTGCTATCCGCAGTTTGTCCTGCACCCACCAGGCCGGTCGAGATTTCCATCCCCCTGCTAGCCGCCAGCCAGGAGGAAACAACTACCGGCTCCGGCGTGCTTCGGGTGCTTCTTCGCGTGCTTCGGGTGCTTCGCGAGGGGTGGCGCCGCTCAAGACGACTGCACTCGTTTTCGGCATTCCAACCTGAGCAAGCAAGCCCGCTCGCGCTCTCCTCCTCTCCCCCCACCTCCCGCCCACCACTTCTACGCCATCGCCACCATCACCAACACCACCACACCATCGGAGCACACAGTCATAACCGTGACGTGATATTGACTACGGTACGGAGATAAAAAAACTCGCCGGATTGGCAGGTTGGCAATTCCGCCCTTGCGATCCCCGATCCCCGCTCTCCGCTTCCGCTCTCCGCCCCCCACTCCCCGCTCCGCTGAATTTTCTGACCTGCCATCTGTCCGGCGTCGATTCTAGATTTCCCGCTTTTCTCCCTTCTTCTCCCCTCCGTTTCCCGCCCACCGGCAAGAACCTCCCCCACTCGATTGCGCGACCCGCGACCGACGACCTGCGACCCCCGCCCAATCAAAAAAACATATCCCACCATCTGATACCGGCCGAAGCAAGTCGACCCCGGCGCTGCGGTGTGATCCGATCACGCCGTCGCCCGAGCGGACTGCTGCTGCGACCAGCAGTCCGGCTGAGGAGCGGTTGTCGTAGCTCGCGGCCGAGCCGCGCCAGTCAGGATGGGGAAGATAATGAAAGTCATCCAGCCGAAGCATCGCGAGACCCTGGTAAGCCAGCCACATGATATCCTGACCTGGCCATCCTTCCGCCGAGCCGCGAATAAAACTGACCTTGTCCCAAGTCGCCATGGCTCGAGGCATATGTCAACAAGGCCGTCAACTCGGCGCTTCCTGATCTTCCGGCCCATCTCAAGTCCTTCCCTCCGAACTGGCCCTTCCCGCGCGGAGATCTGTACCACTGGATCCCGCTCCTCAACCGATTCGACCACATGCTCGAGAGGTTCTGCCTGGCATACGGCCTCAACGAGGGTCCCCAGAACCGCGCCATCGGCCGAGACATGCTCCTGAAGAAGGACGAGGAGCTGGACTACCGTGACGATGGCTGGTCCGAGCACCGCCTGCGCGCGGCCGGGTACACCGAGGCCGGGGATGAGCAGCTGATCGAGGCCGTCCTCGACTTCACCCGGCTGCTTCTAGACAACTGTGGCAACCGGAGCATATACGCCAGCAGCTCGCACGTCAACGACCTTCTCAACTCCACATCGGCCGCCGTCCTCGCCGCCTCTCTGAGGGTCGGAATCGAGCTGGCTCAGCGGTACCAGGCGTCGGTCAAGCGGGTCGGCGGCACTGCCCGGCAGCAGCATCTGAGCTCGGCCCTGCTCGCCAACCACTACAACATTGAACTGAGCAAGGTCCAGGAGATGGCCATGCCGTTTGCAAAGACCCCGATCGGCCGGCCCGCCACCGGCGCCGGCGCCGACCAGTCCGGCCCCAGCGCTTCCGGGTCTGGCGCCAACAAGCCCAAGGACAGGCCGTCGACCACGGCGGCCAAGAGCCAAACCATCTCGTACGCCAACGACCTTGTCGCCATTGCCACGGCCGACAACGGACACTGGAGTGGCTGGGCCGATGTCAGGGTCACATACTATCCCCGTTCCACATCGCAGCAGCAGCAGCCCCCGCAGGCGGCCGCCCTCTCCGGCCCGGCGGCCGCGCCTGCCGATCGGGCCTCGGGTTCCCACGTCCCCAGCACCCCGACCCCCCTCCGCCGGAGCTCTACCGCGCTTCACGTCACGCCCAGCCCCCGGACCGCCCCTCGCGGGCCCGGGCCCGGTCCCGGTCCCGGAGAGGACCCGTCGCCCTCCGTCGCTCGCCACGGCACCGTGCCTCATCATGGGGACGGCGCCGCGCCTGCCGCGCCTGCCGCCGGCGCCGGCGCTGCTTCCGGCCCCAAGGTTTATGAGGTGCCGCAGTGCGTGCTCGCAGAGTCATCGATATACGACCTGCTGGCGGGCATTCCCGACGACGCGCCCGACGCGACCAAGTACGAGATTCTCCACCGCCTGCGCGTCGCCAAGGCCATGGTCGCCTCGTGCGAGGACCGCCAGAGCATCCTCATCCTCCGGCTGCTCGCCATCACCAATCTGGCCTACATCCACGACGAGGCCACGTTCGTGTCCAAGATCCTCCGCCAAGACAATGACGAGACCCGGCGCTTCCAACTGATCAACCAACTGGCCGACCTGATCCATCCCGACCCCGACGGGTCCAAGAACCGAGTCCCGCTGCCGCTGCAGACCGTCGCCCTGGCGCTCCTCGACCCCCTGACCGGGTTCGAGTCCAAGGTGCCCGACATCCACTCGGCCCTCAACGCCAGCGTGAGCCACGGCATCCTCCTCTACGTCATCCGCAAGGCCGTCGCCGGCATGAGCCAAGACGAGGGGCTCGACCAGCACTCCGTCACCGAGGTCGACGAGTGGCGGGACGCCTTGCTGTCGCTCACCATGGCGCTTGCCATGGGCACCCGCATAGGCTTCGAGATGGTCTCGGCCGGCCTCATGGACGTCCTGATAGAGATCCTCAACATGCGCACCATCACCGCACAGCGGAACCACTCGTCCGTGCTCGGCTTCCTCGATAGCCTGATATGGCAGTATCAGGCCGCCTTCACGGCCCTGTTCACCACCGGCGGCCTCGACGCTGTCGCCGACCTGGTCACCTGGACCGTCGCCGAGTCGCAGGCGATGGCCAGTCGGGGCCTGGGAACCGGTCCGGACCACCAGGCCAACTCGATCGACTACGAGATCCCCTACCACCACCAGCAGACCCTCAAGTGGCTCCTCAAGCTCATCCACCACATCATGGGCAACTCGTACAGCTACGGAGGCCAGAACTCGGACCGGCTGCTCCGGAACCTCGCCGACAAGTCCGACCTCCTGAGGAGCCTCGGCGAGGTTGTCGCCAAGATGAAGACGTTTGGGGCCGTCGTGTGGACGAATGCCGTCACCATCCTGACCGACTTCATCAACAACGACCCGACCAGCTTCGCCGCCATCTCCGAGTCGGGCATGATCAAGACCTACCTCGAGGTCATCACCGGCCGACCCGTGCCTGACTCCCACTCGCGCCCGCCGCCCGGCGGGGAGAGCCCCGTCGTCGCCACCGCCGGAGAGGAGGGATCTGACCCGCCGGCCCACGAGCTCGCCCCCGACGACCGGCCGCACCCGCCGTCTGAGGAGACCCTGGCCGCGCCCCGCGACCACGACCTGGCCGCCGGCATCCTCCCCTCCCACGACGCCTTGATCATCATCCCCCAGGCACTCAACTCCATCTCGCTGAACAATACCGGCCTCAATATGGTGGTGGAATCGCGCGTGTTCGACAGCTTCTTCGAGATATTCGAGAGCCCCCCCCACGTCAAGTCCATGCAGCACGACGCCAACACGACGACGGCGACCACGCTGGGCTCCTCGTTCGACGAGCTGGGCCGCCACCACCCCCAGCTCCGGGACCCGATATCGAACGCGGTGATCGACATGGTGGCCAGGGTCTGCCGCATGGCCGAGATCAAGCACCGCGACCACGGCTGGGGTGTCAGCATCAAGGTGGACCCCCCCGCCGTGGCCGCGGTCGGGGTCTCGGAATCCATCGACCGCCCCGACACGCCGCCGTCTCCCCCCTCCGACGCCCTGCCCTCCGCCGCGGGGCGGTCTGGAGACCAGGCCGCATCCGCGGTCGCCCTGGACGACGAGGATGTGGAAATGTTCGATGTCCTGGATGTCGAGGCTCTAAGGGCCGAGATCCTGGCCGGTCCCGGAGAGTCCGCTCTGCCGTCGGCTGCCAGTACTGACGTCAACAACATCACGCCCTTCTTCATGTGCGTCTCGAGCTTCCTGGACGCATATCTGGCCAACAACAGCCTCAAGGAGCTCTTCATCGCCCGGGGCGGGATCGAGATCCTCCTCGACATGGCCGAGTCCCCGAGCCTGCCGGCCGGCTTCTGCACCTCGGCCGCAGCCCGATCGTTGTCCCGCGTCCTGACCGCCCTGATGGAGTCTTCGCCCGCCATCGGGCTCCCGTCCGTGCTCAAGCGCGCCCAAGCTCAGGCCGACCTGCTCGGCTCTCTGCTTGGCCGGGACCGCGCCGCCCCCTTCTTCCGGCCATTTCTTAGCCCGGAGCCGGTCCTCGGCTCGGCCGAGCCGGACGGCCGGAAGGCCCCCCAGGATGAGGCATCGGACGCCGTCAGGGCCATCCTCCGGCTCCAGGTTTTGCTCAAGATCGCGGCCCAGTGCTTCCAGTACTCGGCCCGATCGACCACCTCTCAGCTGTACAACTGCAACGTGTATGACTACTACCTTGCCTTCATCGGGTCGATCGGGTCCCTCCTGCGCGCGGTCGTGGCCGAGTTCAGCGGAGACATCGGCCTGGTGCCGAGCCACTGGGTCCGGTCTCGGAAGGACCTGGCCGATTTCGACCCCGACGCCGTTGTCCAGGCCGACTCGGTGATTCAGCTTTTCCAGCAGTGGATTCCGGACCAAGATGAGCCCGACGCCGGCCCGGCCCGGCCCGTCCCCCCGTCCCCTCTGCCGGCACCCTCGTCTGTGAAGCGGGTCGGCAAGAAGGAGCAAGCGTCCGCGAGGTACCAGAACTTTGCCACGCTGAGAACCCTTCTCCAGCCGATGATACCTGCCATCTATCCCTTCCTCAAGACCGTGGGCATGTGCATCATGGGCCGGAGAGAGCGGGACCCGTACGGCAAGAGGAAGCACATGGACTTGGCCAAGTCCGTGGCCAACGCCATGCTCGCCGAGCTCACAACCAGCCTCGCCTCAGACAACCCAACCTCGTCCGATTGGACATACTGGATCATGATGCTCAGCATGATATACAACAGCATCGTCAGCAACATCGGTAAGTTAATCATGCCTCCCCATCTATCATCCCGGGCCGATATCTGACAACCGCCCCCCGCACAGCCGTTCCAACCCCGCCGGACCGCCCCCCCGGCATGCTCGTTCTCCCCGTTCTGATCGCCCTCAAAGAGGCCGGTTTCATGCCCGTCCTCGACACCATGATGCGCCTCTTCCTGCCCGAGATCTGTTCCGACGAGTCCGGGCGTGATCTCGAGGCCAAGTGCCGGGCCCAGTGCGCCACCGAGGGCCTGAGGAAGATCCTGGAGCTGTACAGCCTGTTTGTGAACCACAAGGTATACCAGGACGCCCTCAGCCTGTTCGGAATCCACCAGCGGCACAACGACCGGCGAGAGGCCCAGATAGCGTCTTTTCTCACCATGGAATTCCGACGGGCAATCCTGCCGGTCGCGGTAAAGATCTGGGACTCGGACGTGGTCGAGCTGTCGCCCGACCGGAACCTGGAGCCGATCCTTCTCAGCCTCCTCCGGATCCTCACCGTCATCTCCCGGGAGGGGGACGAGTCTAACCTGGGCTGCTTCAATGATGTGGTAAGTCTTGGCCGAGAGATATGGCGACCCTGACGAGGATAGATGATGGCAGACATGCTGACTCCCCCGCGTGCGCATCACCAGCCTCCGGTTTCATTCTTCCAGCTGGAGCCCGATCAGAACCCGTACCCCTGGCCCGCCTCCCGGCAGGTGGTCGCGAGTCTTATGGCAGAGCACGGCTTTGACGAGGCCCTCGCCAGCGAGGCCGTCTACCGCACCAACGGTCATCCGGCCAAGGCCAAGGAATACTGCCAGATTCATCGGGACGGACGAGCGCGCGGTCGGAACCCGATCCCGGCCGAGGATGCGTATGACCCGGCCGCGGCCGCCGTAGACACCACCCACGTGCCCGGCACATTACTGGACCATACCATGCAGCTGCTGCGAGAGCACCTGACCGAGCGGGAGTCGCCGCCGAGCCCGGACCTGAATGAGCACCAGCCGGCACAGGACGGAGAACCGACCGCGGTCGCTCCCGAGCCGCCTGCCCAAGAGCAGGCCCAGGAAGGCGCGGCGGCGGAAGCCGCTGAGACGGGCGGCGTCGAGACAGACGACGCCGAGACGGGCGACCCAGCCGGGCCAGGCGACGCTATGGTCCTCGACCCAGCTCCTGAAGGACTGTCGGGACCGCCGGGACACAACGAGCTGGTGCCGGCAGTCGTCGCGCAAGCCCTCGTGGCCGCACTGGCCCGCCACGAAGCCACCCCGGCCGAGCCCGCCACCGAGCCTCCCCAAGCGCCCGCAACCGAGCCAATCTCCAAGATGAGGGAGGAGCTTGGTGACATGCGGAAGCATCTCCGCCGGAGCCTGATCGACAGGTCTCTTGACGTCCTCCGGGCGAACCCCACCGTCGCCGTCGAGATCTCCGACCTCATCCGCTGCCTGGTCTTCCGGCCCTCGAGAGGGGACGATGTCAGCCGGGACGGCCAGGACGGGCGCGAGGAGGTGGGCGAGACCGTGGCGAACGCACTGTCGTCCCTGGCCATGGACGACGAAGACAAGAAGATCAACGGCCAGAGCATCGCCGCCTACGCCCACCTGTTCGCCCTCCTGCTGCAGGACCCGCTGTTCTTCAAATCCTGCACCCCCACACTGCGAGGCAATGTGGAAGAGTACCTCGAGTTCCTCAGGCTGCCTGCCGTGGCCTCGTCCGACGGGCCGCCCCCGTGGATCCCGTATATCCTGCTCATCGTCGAGCTCCTTCTCAACCATGACGAGCAACCGCCGGAGGCGGATTGGCGTCCGCCCGTGAGAGATGAAGACAGCGTCCGAGCGCCGAGCTTGCGCCCGCGGGAACTGATGTTCAGCGAACCCCAGCGCGACGCCCTGCTCGAGTGCGTCTTTGAGATTCTTCGCCGCGTCGGCAAGGAAGAGACGGTGGCGACGTCGGTCCTCCGGGTGATGGTGATCCTGTGCCGCACCCGGGCGATGGCCCAGCGCATCGGGGAGAGGCATTTCCTCCAGCGGCTCTTCCTGATGGTGAAGCAGATGTGCGCGAACGGATCGGACCGGCTCCGCGATACCAAGATCACCTCGAACGTCATGATCATCCTCCGCTACGTGATCGAGGACGAAGAGACCATCAAGCAAATCATGCGGTCCGAGATCCGAGCCCACATGCTGATCAGCCGCCACAAACACGCCGACATACTCGCCTACCTCCGCAGCCTCTCGTATCTGACCCTGCGCGCCCCACTGCTCTTTGTCGACGCGAGCAAGGATATGGTCAAGATCCCGAAGTGGTTGGCGAATGATGGCACCGTTCTACAGCCGCATATGGTCGAGCTCAAGCAGGATTCCCTGTCCGAGACCCAGAGCACGGTCCAGAGCGCGGCCCAGAGCACGACTGGACCGGCCACCGAAGATCCGTCGGAGACCGGCCCGGTCGGCTCCGGCTCCACCGCATCCACTGAGCTCAGCAGACCTGCCACTATTGCTACCGGTGCCGCTGCCGGTGCCTCCTCGTCCTCCGGTCAAGACGTCAAGCTCTCAACCGAGGACAAGGAGATGACCGATGTGCACAGGGAGCTGAAGCGTCCGGTCGTCGAGAACCCCGACGGCGTGATTCACTATCTTCTGTGCGAGCTGATGAGCTACCGGGAAGTGGACGACAAGGAGCCGGCGGCCCCCTCGGGCAAAGATCCTAAAGACCCCAAGGACAATTCTAAGGAGTCTGCCCAGGGCAGTGCAGCCGCGCCAGCCGCCGGAAGCGGCAGCGGCAGCGACAACCAACCCGTATCGCCAGCGGGCGCGGCCGACGAGGCAGCCGGAGAGCCCGGATCCGGAGCCAATGAAAAGGACAACAAGAAGCCGACCAGGGCAGTCCTCAAGCCCGAGGACCACCCGATCTTCATCTACCGGTGCTTCATCCTCAACTGCCTCACCGAGCTCCTGGGCAGCTACAACCGGGCCAAGATCGAGTTCATTAACTTCAAGCGCAGCGCCCCTATGCTGCAGTCCGGAACCCCGATCAAGCCCCGCCCCGTCATCCTGCACTGCCTCATCAACGACTTCCTATACCACGGGGCCGGGAACGTGGGGAGCGCGATCTCATCCACATCGGCCGCCGCCGCGGCCGACTCCCTCGCCGCCAAGAAGAAGAAGGCCGTCTCGGCCCACGCTCAACGCCTTCTCGTAGCCCTGGTAGCCAAGACCGGAGAGAAGGGCGTGACTCGATCCAAACCAAAGTTCGAGTACGAGGAGGACGAGTCCGACCTCCTCTTTGTCCGGAAGTTTGTTCTCGACACCGTGCTCAAGGCGTACGAGAAGGCGTCGTGGCCAGATGAGGAGCCAGTCGTCCGGTACTCCCGAATGGACAGCCTGGCCCGGCTGATGTACAGCATGATCGCGGAAAAGGATAACTCCAAAATCCCGAATGGCGTCCCGCACACGCCCGGACTGAGCCGCTCTCAGGCCCAGCTCCGCCGGATGATGTACGAAAAGGGCTACATGGACAAGCTCACATCATCGATCGCCGAGATGGACCTCAGCTACCCGGGCGTCAAGCAGACGATCGAGAATATCCTGATCGTTCTCCGCGTCTTGACCAACACCGCGAAGGACCTCAGCCATGCCAACATCCTGCCGGCCGCATCTCTCCCCGAGGTTGCCGACGACGCCGACGAAGACATGGCCTCGACTTCGTCCATGTCAGACGTGCACAACGACCGAGAGGACACGCCAGATCTGTACCGGAACTCGGCCCTGGGCATGCTGGAGCCGCGCGAAGAGGAGTCGGAAGAGGAAGACGGTGCGTACTGGAATTCGCGCAACGCTTTGGTATCGGACAGTTCCATTTGGGGGCCGGGTGGTGATATTTCTACTGACACTGACTTGGCTTTCCTGCTAGAAGATGAAGAGATGTACGAGGACGAGTACGGCGAAGACGTCGAGTACGGCGAAGAATCAGAAGACGGCGAGGAGAATGTGAGCGACGACGACGAGGAGATGGAAGGCATTCATCACCACGGCATACACACCGGCCCCGTCGAGATCATCGTCCCCGACGCCGAAGACGAGGACGAGGACGATGAAGACGAGGACGTCGACTCGGCCGATATGGAAGAGGACGACGACGACGAGGATGAAGACGAGGACGAGGAAGGAGAAGACGACGACGACGACGACGAGGAAGAGGAGGATGACGATGACGATGATGAGGATGGTCGCGTCGAGATCGTGGATGAGGAGGGCAACCGTCTGGAGGACGACGGTCAGGCCGAGTGGGAGAGCGAGGTGGAAGAGGAGCAGGCGGGGGCGGGGGCGATCGAGCAGGCGCCCCTCGACGGCGACGCAAACCGCCTGATCGACATGAACATGGACAGGATGAACGGCGGCGGCATCGCCCAACAGCTGATCAACGGGCTGACGATAGAGAGTCTGGCCCGCCAGCTCGCCAGTCCGCCCGACTTCGCCGATCAAGTCATGGACGCGATCGACCGGTACTCGGAGGGGGGCCAAGATGATGACGACGGTAGGTGGATTCTGTGATCTCGAGTGTGCTGCCCCTCGATGCTAACCATCAATTGTGTATCCCGTAACCTGCAGGTGCCGATGACGATGACGAAGAGGAGAACGACGAGGAAGACGAGTTCGGGTACGACTACGAGAACCCGGCAGGCGATGACGGCGGCGGCCCGCCGGGCATACAGGGCGGATGGGACCAGGTCGTCGACCTTCACCAGCCATTAAACCCCGACGGAACCATCGGTGACGACCACAACCATAACCACCACCACCACCACCACCACCATCACGTGGTCCTCACTCCCCGCCGCCAGGCAAACAACCGCCACACCGTCGCGGCGCCCGGTCGGGGCC
>JAOYNC020057458.1:0-10458 GCA_025802115.2 Bertia moriformis
AAAATTATGAATGATCTTCATCGAAAGTACAGCGCTAGCTATCATACCCATTTGCGAAGCGCATGCTGCAACAACTCGCATAGATTTATTTCCTTTTGTAAAAACTGTTTCGAAATAGGGTGATGAGTCAAACGGAAGATTTAGATTTTTCCAATTGCTGCTTAAAAATTTTACTGCATTCAGTTCTGTCTCAACAGCTGTTATAATAGCTACATCATAATTATAATTTTGTTCAGTAAACGAACTTGCATTTTTAGATAACACTCTTTGTTCAACACCGTTACGAAGTTGATTTTGCCATTCAATATCTGTATTGCTGTATCTTATTACGGAAAGTATTTGAGCACCAAATTCATCCGTTGCTTTTTCAAAGATTTCGTCTCGAGCTGTCAATCCGATAATATGTGTAGGAACTTTATAAATATTTCTTTGAGTTACTTCCTTCAATAAGGAAATGCCTTCTTCTAAACTGATTAACTCGGACTTACGTGCAGGTATTGCGATATCTAAAATTAATAAATCATAAAGCTTACTTTTCAATCTTTTCTTTGCACTGAATGAATCGATATCATGATCGACAGAATCAATATCAATTCCTTTCACTTCTTTAAGAACCTGCATTATGGTTCTAAGCTTCTCACTGTTATCTTCTACAATTAAAATGTTGAAAATGTTTTCTTGCATTCTTATTTTTTATGAATATATCCTATCCTATCAATTTTTTTTCTAAAGCATCTTTCCAACCAGTGTAAGTCGTACTATATTGAACTGAACCCAAATAATTTCCTTTAAAAGTTTCAGCAAGTCTTAAATCTAAATCCTTAATAGTAATTTCTTCGTCCCCCTTTCCAAAAAAATCAAATTGAGTAACAACAATAACTTTGCTTTTTATATTCCTCCTCATCATTTCGTATAGCAACATTTCACCACCAAATGGTTGCGCTCTACCGCCATTATCTGTTGGCGTGATATCAAAAGTTGGCATACTCATATCTAAAAGTATAAAATCAAAACTATTTTCTTTTATGGCTTTTAAAGCTCCTTGAAAAGAGCGAACTTCAGATAATTCGGCTTTAATTTTATTTTTCACAAAAAGCATTAATTGCTCTCGCTTATCTTCATCGTCTTCAACAAGAAGTAATTTCATAACAAGGAATTTTTTGACTGATCATGTGACTCGTAAACAAAAATTCTGAAAGGAACACTGATACTAATATAAAATTGATTGCTTTCTATTCCAAAGTTTAAAGTAGCTTCTGTATCAAAACCAATTGCATTAAGATCTCTAACGCTCTTATGTATCTTAAGTAACCCTGAATTTCTTTCTGTTGCTATTAAATGAGAATAAGATTTCGATTTCAACATAAGTATCTTATTTTCTAATTCTATTTTTAACGATTCTTGATCGACATGTAATCCAAGACTATTGGTTATTGTAAAACATATAATTGCTAATTCTGGTTGAGGATTCTCATTCCAAATTTTCACTTTTACTTCAGGTATGTCTAAACCAGAATGTTTTACTACATTTTCAAATATATTAACGAATATGTCAACAAAAATTGGAAGCTGTCCATGAATAGAAATTGACTCTTCCTCCATTGTAAGAATATCTGTTTTGAAGTCTGAATTTGTTTCTTTAATTATTGCGTCAGCAACCATGATAGCATCTTCAATTACATAAGGAGTCGAATTCCCTGAAGCAGGAGGAACAAACCAATCTATTATCTTTTCAAACTGTATTTGCAAATCAGTTCTAGCTTGGTTTATTTCCCCTTGTAGTTCGATGGCTATAGCATTTCCAGAAACAAAGGTGGAAGTCTGCAATTCCGTTAAAAGCTTTTTTGCATCAGATTTAGCTATGTTATTTAAATCTTTCCTGACATTAATCAAGTTGAGGATTAGTGTACTTTCTAATGCACTTATAACAATTTCAATAAAATTTTTGCACGTCGTTTCTTCTTCAATTAACAAAGCAATATTATCAATAGCAGAATCATCAACAATAAAGTTGAATAGACCTTTCTGATTGGGTTTCTTCTTAACCTGTAACCATTGGTTAATAATTCTTTGAATTAGTTTGTCAAATGAGTCTGAAAACTTTGCAAATGCTTTATCATACTGTTTAGCTAAAAGACTTGAATTTGTTTTAAGTTTATTCAACCAATATAGATTTGGTAAATAAGGTCCACTTTTAGATGATTTTTTGGTAATTAAGTTATGAGATTGCATAGGCTTTCTAATGTGTCCTTCAAGTATCCCATGTCTTATTCTTGTGCTTAAAAATCTATCTAACCCAAATTCTGGTGATAAATAGGCCTCCATAATTTCTTCTACCATAAACCTTAATAAAGCAGCTACTTCATTTTCAGGTACAGATATATCAGATTGATCTAAATTAATATTTTGATTGTTCTTTTTTGATATATCTCTTAAGTCATTCGATTTGTATTCTATACCAGTCTTTATATAAGCCTGATATCTATCAAAGCTTTCTCTAACTTCTGTTTCTGCCCAAGCTTTCACGCTTTCAATATCAATATATATTCTACTTTGATCAATTTCTAATCTCCTGCTAGTAATTACTTGTTTTCGTACAATCTCATTTATTTCTTGTTTGTATATTGGCTCATTGTCGGGATCAACAGTTATTAATAAACGACAGATCAGTAATCTTTCTTCTAAGACTTCTTTACTTCCACCTTCAAAAGCTCCAGAAGTATCCATAATATTTTCAACGCAGAGAAATCTTAAGTAGTAGATTATTTTAATAGAATCAAAATTTTTCAAACAACCTTGCAATTCTGACGGTTTTGATAAACCATTTGTGTTCAAAAAATCTTCGTAGGCAAATCGTCTTTCGACCTCTAATGCTTTACTAATATGCTTGACATATGCGTCTAAAATGATTGATAAATCAATTTTATTATTTACACTATACCATTCATTAGTACCAGGTTCAATAATTTCAAAAACTTCTTTGAGTGGCAAATATGAATGATCACGTTCGTTAACATAGCATTTAGCCATGATAGAGCACGCTTCCGAAAATTTAAGCTCGTTTACATAGGAATGAGATATTAGTCCATAACCACGTCTTGCAAAAAATTGTTCTTTGGATTTTATTAATTCTTCGCCATACTTTACAGCACTATCAAAATCTTTAACATTGTAGGCAATCAAACCGTACAATAAATTATTGTACTCCAGTGACAAATTATTTATCAAGTGATTGCTATTTGATAATAGAGACAAGCAATACCCATTAAATGTATTATCATTATAGTTTTCAAGACATATTTTTTCATATTGAGGATAAAGTCCGCTACTAATAAAATTTTCAATAAAGATTGGATGAATGCATCCAACTTTAATCGCTTGTAATGCTTGTATAGCCTCAGGGTTTGAAAAAATGTTACTCTCCTTATTTATAATTATATTTATTGCAGTAGCCCAAGGAAAGGTCGAGAAGTTTAGACTAATTTTATTAAGCTCACCATATTCCTTAGCTGATTTCACTACGCCATTTCGAATAATTTGAGATGCATTCCAGATGATATCAGCAATTAAGCTCTTTTTTGTCGGGCTCTCAGATGTAGAAATTGTTTTTTTTGCACCTACATTTTGTGAGACATCTGTAGCTGAGTTTGCTAGCGCTGCCGCTAAAATGAAGATTGGATTTGTAGGAAAATTGATAAGATAATTATTAGTAAGTTGCAGCGATTCATTGTGCTTTCCGCCAACAATCATATTAAACGGCTCTATGAATTTTACTTTATCATCATTATTTTTTCGAAGACCTAATAATTCATACAGAACATCTAGTCTTGGATCTTTTATTACAAAGTTGTCGTTCGAGAGCAAAAACAAAAGTTTTGCTCTCGACATTTCAGAATCGCCTATTAAAATCACTCTCAGAATGGCAACAAACGCTTCATAATAATCAATGAGAGAGCAGTCATATTCAAGCCTTAAAACATGTATAAAGTCGTTTAAATTGGTACTATCTATTGCAAGAAGATGATATCTACAATATTCCTTTAATCCAATTTGAGTTATTGGGTTTAGTTTGTTTATAATTGGCTCTACCTGATTTAAAAATTTCTGAACAGATATTTGCGGCTCATTTCTGACGCTTGTCCAATGAGTAACAAACTTTAAAAGACTTCCATTTTGGAATTCATTCTTAATTGCGTTAGCATAATTTTTCTGTGCTTCAAGACCTTCTGCTAATTGTAAATAAGAAATTTTGTTTTTAATAAGCCACAGTGAAAATCCAAATTCACTCTCAATTTGGTTTAGAACCGAACCAGCTTCAACTAAATTTCCGGTAATTAGATTATTTGAGTAGTGCTCTGAAAGTTTGAGAAATTGATTAATCTTTTCTTGATTTTTTAAAATAATATTCTTAGCCCAATAAAATTCCGATTCAACATCGATGAAAACTAAGCTCGAAGATTTTAAATCTTTTGCTTGTTTCTTTATAGTATTGCCTAATAAATAACCATTGAAGATAGGGTGTTTCTCAATATCTGATATTGCTTCCTTATAATGCTCCGGCAAAGTAGTTAGACGAATTTTTGATAAGTATTCGTTGGGCGTAACTCTGGTTGTGTGAAAATATTTGCTTGGGTTCTTATTATTTTTCGTTTCGTTTGTTTGGATTGCAATTCGTTTTCGAAACGAGATATCATTTTTAAAAGACATAAACTAGACTCTAGGTTGCTTGACTATATCTAAATTCAGGTTAAGTATTGACACGCCGCAATATATGTTTTTTTGTTGCTCAAAACTCTGCTTTCTCTACTTGCGATAGTTTCTTTGTTCTTTTCTTCCCAACTCTGCGAAGCATGTCGCACAGAAACTCAGCGAAGTTTGTAACCACTAGTGTTCGAAAAGTTTACGGTTACGCAGTAGAGAAGAGATACGAAGCTTTGTCAGGGTCGCCACCGCAGAGGATAACGATCTCTTTGATGATGTCGGTTTCCAGTTCTGTTTCGAAGGTTAACTTCATAATCTTGTATCCTTTCATCTTGTTGATCTTTTTATAAGCCAGCAGCAGCACCGCCGTTATCATCGTCATGTAAATCATCACTTTCATTCCGTTCTCCGTGCGGCTTACCAGGTGTGAGGCATGCAGATGCTGCTTGATAAACTTAAAGAACACTTCGATCTCCCAACGTTGTTTGTACCACTGTGCTATCTGGTATGCATCTTCATCCATCAGGTTGGTAATAAAACAGATCTCTTCTTTTGTGCTATCCAGTACACCTCTGATGATCCGGTACAGATGCCTGGGAGCCCGCCGCTTTTCATTATACAGATACCCCTGAGAGTCTGCTGTCACGGTAAGCGTGGCTCCGGCAGGCTTGACTGTCAGCGGCTTCACACTCACCTCCTTATAGGTGATATGGGTCTTGCTTCGACCAATGAAAAACTTTCCGCCTTCTGTAAACCGGTCAAAAGCATCCCTGGACTGTATGCCCCGGTCAAAGACCACCACATCACCCTGCAGATGACTGGTTGCATCAATGACGGCGCCCAACGCATAGTTCTCACTGATGTAGACAGACTCTGTAAAGACTTTAACTGTGGCTGGCAAACTTCCTTTTATAATCACGCTGTACTTGACATGTCGCCTTCCTTTTTCCTTTCCGTTCTGCATGCCAGACATATGAAGCAGTTTGGCAGACAGGGTAACATAGGTGCTGTCGGCTTTGGAAAGGGCTTTTTCCTGCTTCAGTTCTTTGTTGTAGATGGAAAAGATGTCATGGAATAGTGTCTCAAAATAGTCTGCCCGGATAGTGCAGATGCGATCACGGATGGAGTTGTAGCGGCTTTCTGATGTCGTTTGATCACAATGAGAAAACGCTTTGAACTGAACGGAATGCAAAAGGCTTTCCATGACACGCAGGCTTAGCCTGCCGGTATTGAGCATGGAAAACAAAATCAGCTTAAACATCATTTCACCCGTCAGCTTCTTGACGGAATGATCCACTTTTGTTTCCGCACCCAACTCATCGAAGACTCGCTTCGGTATGAGTGCAATCAATTCATTCGCTGTCATTTATACCCCGCCGCATACCGCCTGCCAATATTTCGAACACTAGTGGTTGCAAACTTCGCTGCTTCTTTCGAGTCTGCGACTTCATCTTTTTCTTCTCCGCAATGTCACCGCTTCGGGACATTGCGGTGTTACACTAACATCCCTTCACCTGCAGGGCGAAGGTTAATTTTAATCGCCATATAAAGTCCGGTTCAATTTTGTTATACCGCAATGTCTCGGGGCGGAGACATTATGGGAAAGAAAGCTTTATTGGTTATAATAAGCTACGGTGAGTTAGGGGATAGTTGGGTTAGAATAGACTTCAATAAGTTGAGAGATCAGGTATTTAGTTGGTGACACGCCTGCGATTGGCAAACCAGAACAAACCTACGCCGACCAGGATGCTGATGGCGCCATTTACTGCCCACTGCCGGTTACCGGACATGAAACTTCCCGGCAAAATATTGAATCCCTGTAACACCCAAACCAGTCCTATCAAAATCAACAGAACTGCAAAAATCTTTGTGATTGTTTTTACTATTTTCATAACTGTTTTTTTCAGATGGCAAAACTAACAGGCTCGGTTTTACTTTAGTCAAAAAAGTTTTTTAAGAGTAATGCCGCAAGAACGAGATCAGTTTTCTCGTTCTTCGAAATGTTAGCGCAGCGCGGGAGAAAAGAGGTCTATTCAACAACATTCCATCCGCTTCCCGCTACATTCCATAGGCTTCCCAGCACCCGTCATGCGCTTCCCGACACATTCCATTCCCATGCCGGTACAATCCATTCCCATGCCGGTACAATCCATTCTCATACCGGTAAAATCCATCCCTGTTTTAATCACATTGTAAGCGCCCGCCTTTCCCTGGAACCCGCAGCTGGCTTGCCACTCAGCAAAGCATGTCGCACAGAATCCTCAACAAAGTTTACAACTTCGCTGCTTTTATAGAGTCTGCGACTTCATCTTCCATCATCAACAAAGCAAGCATTCAGTTGCAAACTGAAACCTGACATCCGGCGAAGCAACCAGTTCGTACAGGTAAATGTGATGATCTAAACACCATCTGTATCAACAATTTCTTTACGGACAGGCATGAGGGAAAGATACTGTTTTATACAACAAACTCAAGATGCAAAACCGCAATGTCCCGGGGCAGAGACATTGCAGGGAAGAAAGCCATAAACAATGAGTCGCTTACCGGTAACAGGATAGTCAGGACGGCTTGTCATAATATCTCTAAACTTATCAGGCTTTAGTAGCGGCTTCCATTCAGGTATAGTGGCTGCAAAAAGTAAGGGTGAATAGAAATGCGCATGGGCTAATATAAATATTCTTACAAAAGAACAAATCGTGGTTGGTGAAGAACACCAGCAACGACAAAAACAAAACAACCCGACGATTGTTTAAAGGGTGTTGTTTCCTTCCTGTGTGTGTTTCCCGACAATGCAGGAGTACTCCTTTCATTTACTTAACAAATAAACAATCTAACGATGAAAGCAAAACACGTAGAATCATTATTTTCCCTCGCAGACAGCCCCGATTATCCGGTGCTTCGCTCTATGGCCATCAGTGCAGGCGACATGAGCCGCGCCGTAAGGCGGGAAGTGGAAACCATAATGACGGCAAACAAGAACCACATCGGGAAAGCCTTTGCCTCTATACTCGGCACCCTGGCAGACAAAAAGCTCATTGCAACAGATGAAAAGGAACCCTTACAGGAAGTGTTCGATCTACTCCTGAATGCCATACGTAAAAAAGAAGACGCAGGCAAAGCTTATGCAACAATCAGTACCATTTACAACGACATGGTAATAAACGCCAACGCCAGTCCGGCGGCGTTGTCCATAGCAAGCGTAGCCAATGCAGCTTTCCTGTTCGACAAATCTGTTTCTGTAGCGCATGATGTCGATGCAGAAGCGGCTACCGCATTAGCAAATGTTTCCATTACCCCAATGACTACAGGGGCTGGCGCTGTAATCGGTGCGGGTATTGGAGCTGCTTTCGGTAGTGCTTTTGGCGGCTTTGGTGCCGGTATTGGTGCCGCTGTAGGTGCAGCGGCGGGTGCGGCTATCGGGTTTTGCAACGAACATGGTATCTAAACCGGCTTATCTCCACAGGTCATTCTTTTTCTAATTCAGTAAATAAATTTCATTTTATGAGAAATGCTTTACAGGTTTCTTTTCATCTCGACCGGCTGGTGTGCTACGATGAAGCCGATGGCTGGGGAAGCGCAGAACCGTATATGTGGACAGTGTTTTTTAAAATTGACGGAACCACCTGCCGCTTAAATGATTCGCTGATGCTGGAAGGCACGGCAACGGTATTCACCACCCCCGGCAGCCACGGAAATCTTGGCGATACCGATGTAGATGCGGGCGATACCGTAACTGTGCCCGGCGCTATTGGCGACCAGACCATGACGTTAACACCCATACCGGCTCCCGATTGGGTAAAAGCAACGGGCACCGATGATGTAACAGCAATTGCTGGCTGTATTGTGGTGCTGATGGAAGAAGATAATGTATCAGACGACGGTGCGGAAGCGGGACACCAGTCTTTGAACAGTGCGGTGCAAAATGCGTTGGACAGCCTTATACCTACGCTTGGCTTTGCCAACCAGGATATTTCGGATAGTGATATTGATGCACTCACTGACCGGATACAAAGCCAGGTGGAAGATGCCGTAAAAAATCAGCAAAACTTTTTTGAAAACCTCTGGAGCTGGCTCAACCCCGATGATACCATTGGAACGGTAACCTGGAAGTTTTCCGGCGATGCTTTATTAAACAATAACCCAACGCCTTTGCAACAACGCTGGCCGAACGAAAAACAACCCTCAAGCGATAATGGCGATTGGGAATTGTTCGGTACCATTACCACCGAAGAATTGCCAAGCTGCCCGGCAGATGTTGCCAGTGATATCTTCAATCATCTTTTTGGCAACGATTCATCTGAAAAAACAATGCAGGCGCTGTATCATTTCAGAGATCGTGAGATGAGAAAATTTACCGGGCTTAATTTGTGGTGGCAGATTGCGCGAAACAGCAGTCTTCCGTTGAAACATATTCTGCAGGATAAGGAAATCGCCAGAACAGCCTTCTCGGTTTTTAAAGAGATTCCTGCCCTGCTGCGCGAAAAGGACAGACCCATACCCGATACTCACTTTGAGCAGGTAACCAAAGTTTTGCATCACCTGTCCACTGCCAATACAAAATCGAGACAACAGCGGAAAGATATAAAGCGCGTCATCGGTGCAGTATCTTATCTGAAAGGAAAAACGCCGGCTCAGATTTTCCATACTTTATCCGCGGTTCGTCCTGCACGTTACCCTTCTTTGAAGGTTATAAAAGAGAAGGAATAAGAAGTCTGCCGGATAACAAACCAGAAAGAATATATATTTTATCCCTTCTTCGAGAGGTTAGCGCAGCGCAGGAGAAGGGATAAAATGATTCTCCGAATCATAATCCCAAAAAAAACCACATCAATGTAGCAAAGCATGTTACACATAAGCTTCACCCGGTGTACAGGTTAACAAATCCATCCCATCTCAGCTAAAACCGACATTGAGCAGCAGAAAAGCAATTTCTCCCAACTCAGCGAAGCATGTCACACAGAGGACTCAGCGAAGTTTACAAACTTCGCTGCTTCTATGGAATCTGCGACTTCATTCCCCTCTAGCGTGAGCGTCCCGCTTGTGCTTATCTTCTTCAAGCGTCCGCTTGTATGTTTACCAATAAATTTCAAATAACTAATCACCTCAACCAACCCCGCATTGAACAACACAAAAAAGTAATCTCCCAATCCTCCAACACCATCCCACACCCATAACTTTCCATCCGACGGTCATTTCTCTCCATCCGACTCTTCCTGATGCTAGCGTAGCGCAGAAATAATCATCCAATTATTCTCCGGATCCTGTAATCTCAATAACCTGCCGCTGTCAGGGCTTTCTATTTTCATTAATTTAATATCTTGCCGTTGCCATATTAATCTGTATTAAATCAATAGTCATGAAACCAACCTTTACATTTCTTTCTTTCTGGAGCCTCTTTTTCCTCTTGATAACGAGTACTGCGGATGCACAGGTAAGTAAGCGCGATTCGCTCGCGCTGGTCGACTTTTATAACAGTACAGGCGGCACTACATGGAATTCGGGCATGAACTGGCTCACCGCCACGCCGGTAGCCAGCTGGGAAGGCATTGTGGTAGAGAAGGGAAGAGTAACCGGTATCTACCTGACTCAGAACAACCTCCAGGGGCGCTTACCTGCTTCCTTTGGTAATCTGGACAGTCTGGCGAACCTGTACCTCAGCCGGAACAATCTACAGGGTGGTTTGCCCGCTTCGTTCACGAAACTAACACGCCTGCAAACCCTGGTGCTGGGCGATAACCCGAACTTGGGTGCAAAGCT
>JAOYNC020057557.1:0-10456 GCA_025802115.2 Bertia moriformis
CGCGGGAGCCGGCGGTGGCGGCGGTGGCGGCGGTGGCGGCGGCGGCGGTGGCGGCGCTGGAGTAGAATCCGGCGAGTTGCGGCACATTGTCAAAGTGGCCCGCGTTGGCGCTGAGGTAGGCCGCTATCGCAAGCTCGAGCTCGGACTTTTTGAGGCCATCAAGTCTGCGCGTGCGCGTGCGCCGATTAGAACCGGCCCATCAGTCAATCAGGGCCAATCCAGACCGGGCCGAGACCGGCCGAGGGGTCAGCGCACCCGGCTCCGGCTCGGCTCGTCTCGTCTCAACTCACTTTTCCATGCCAGCCCATTCGGCTAGCTCGACCAGGTCGCTCTTGCGCTGGTCGCGCAGCCATCGGTTGGCGGCCATCTGGTTCGTCGGCTGCAGGGCAGCTGCAGTATGGATAGGTTCAGGATGGGGCGCTGGATAGACTCAGGATGGGGCGCTGGATAGGCTCAGGATGGGGCGCGTGCGAGATGGGACGCGATCGTGATGCGCTGCCGGATCGATGGTCGTCGATTGAAAATCCAATGGCCAGAGTGATGGAGCGGGCGGGATGGCGACCGGGAGAAGGAAGCCCCGACGTCGCGCGAGGAGGGGATGGGGCGGGACAGCACGCACAGTAGCCGCCCCCACCCCCCACTCACGCCTGCGCATGGGCATGGGGTCCCCCCTCCAAGCCAGTGGCAGCACAGAGACGGGGCCTGCAGAGACGAGGCCTGCAGAGACGATACCGCACAGATGGAGTGGAACCCAGCCCTCTGCGATCCATGATCCGCATGTTTGCTTCTGCCATCATATTTCTATTCATTTCCTGCTCGGTCATGACCTGTCCTGTTAGTTGCACACGACCTGGCTGGCGTGGCCTGTCATGTGCTGCTGTGTGTGGACTGCTCATGTCGGCGCCGCCGTGCTGCGCAATCCCGAAGCGGTCTGCCTCAACTGCCCCCTCGTGTCCATCCGTGGCCTGACTTATACCTCGGTTCGTGCTCAGTGGGATTGGCTTTCACGATATACACTGCGCTTCTAGCCACCGAGACCTATCGTGGCATGTCACCGACCCGTCTTGGAGCGGCCGCCGGCCCAGGTGTCGGAGCAACCCCCCGACGGTGAGCCGCGACGTCAGCCTCACGTCTTGGCCTGCCCTCCCTCTGTCACGGCCTGCCAGGAGGCCGCCCCCCTCGCCATCGTCTGCTTTCGCGTTAATAAAACACATCCACACACACACACACACATGCTCGGCTTTCGCCTTCCCCGGCTCACTCCGCCCCATCAGCTCATCAGCTGGAGCGTTCCCCGCCCCCACGGGATGAAACAGGGGGGCAGCCGATTTGCAAGCCGCTTCGTCATCTCCCCCCCAGCGTGCCGACGTCCCCGGCTTGGTGGGCTGCGCCTCTTAAATTGTCCCTCCACGGCCGCTGTGACGTAAAAATGCCTCTCCGGTCGACGAGTCCCGGGCCAGAGCACCAGGTCGCAGATGAACAAGCAGCGCTGGTGATGAGCCCGGCTAGAAAGCAAGCGCTTGGCCAGTCACAAGGTCGGTCAAGATTTCGAGCTATTTAACTACCTTGCCCCCCTGCCTGATCTTCCACGCTTAACCTTTTGTTTCTGCCAAACCCGATTCATTCTCGGCCCTTGATGATACCAACAACCGCTCAACCCGACCCTGACTAGTCTCTCCGTCTCTCCTTCTCCGTCCCCAACATATCGCTACCTCGGTCCTCCCCATGGTTTCCTTTTCCCGCCGATAATCTCACGCCCAACCCGCTATACAAGGGGCGACTCCAACGCCCATGTCGGGGCGTGATCGGATATACCATGCCGGGAATCGGGGAAAATTGGCAGGCGGGGCTGGCACCCACTCCGGGCCATCTCTCGCGGGCGGGCTCCACTGGGGGTGTTAGCACTGCCCAAACCCTGCACGACACTGACACCGGGCTGCGCCGTAAATCATCCATCCCTGACCTGGCCGACCCGACAGCTGCCGGCCATAACAGATCAACAAGTCCAGCACCTTCTGCCCATAGTTCTGGACCGGGCCGACCAAGACACCCTCCAGGACCACCACGCGACGGCCCGAGCCAACCGAGCATCCAAACGAGCCAACCACCCGCCATCTTCGTGAACAGCCGCGTTGCAGACGCGCGTGCGCAGGTTTCATATCAACAATGGCTACAAGATCAAACCAATCGATGCTATGATACCAAATCCGTCGATTCAAGTTCAATCTCGATGGGAACCTTGTATGCTGATAGTTACCCTCCCAGGCCACTGAGCGCGGCCTTCGATGACGCCAGACATTCAATCCACACCATCCACTCATCGAGACCGGACTCTGTTCACTCCTCCGAGCAGCCAGTCCCACCTCCAGAGAGAAGTGCTTCGGGGCCAAGAGAGCAAAATCAGCGCTCTAGCTCCAGCATGGCCGGCCAGAGCACAGAAACGTGGCCTGAGAGGCAAACCAGCGTGGGAACGGCAGAGGCAGTGCAAGTGAGGACATACAGGAATGCATTGCCGTCCGGCACGACAAAAAAGCCTGCCCGGATTCGGGTTTGGACCGGGTCACTGTTCTCGGCGTTGAGCCCATCCGCGTCTAGACTACCAGGAGGCATATTGTCTGGTTCGGCTGGCAATCGTCGGTCGAGTGGGCCCTCGAGCAGCTCGAACGCTCGGGCGTCGGGGGATCCCCAGGGCGCCAAGAAGGAGTCTGGCCCCAGCTCGGCCACCCCGCCATCGCCACGGCCACCACGGTTGTCGTCGTTGCCAGCGACGCCGCTGTCGATATCGCGGTCGTCGTCGACGCGGCTGTCGTTGCCGACGCTGCCGCCGTCGTCGTCGCGATCGCCGTCGTCGTCGTCGGAGCTATCGCGGTTATCATCGGTGCGGTCGCGGTCGCAGGCGCTACCGTCAGAGACGGGTAAGACTCGGGTGTCGGATTGGGACAGTCTCGTCATGACACTAGGTCAGGATCCGCCGCCAGATCGGAATCCGTATCCGTCTATCACTGCCCGGCCACGTTCGGTCAGCTCCTCGACACGACCGGCCCCAAACCGAGCGAACCACCGCCCAGAGTCGTCCACGGATATGTCAACGGACTTGCATGAATTCATACAATCTATTTATGGCGACCAGGCGGTGTCCACACCTCCGATCGCGAACTCCGGATCCACAAATACCCCGGGCCAGAGAATGATGCGCCAGATGCCATCCTTGACCGGGAGTCACCCGTCCAGCAGACCCGCGTCCGCCGCGGCCTCGGGCCACAGTCTCCCGCTCAGCAGGCCCAGCAAGCCCGCGCCCGCCGCGGCCCCCCGGAGAACCTTGCTCAGCAGGCCCGCGTCCGTCACGCCCAGCGCGTTGTCGAGCGGGAAACACTTATCCAGCTCGACCTTGGCCGAGGGATCCTCGGTCCCGACCAGGATGACGGCGTCCAGCAGGACTTTGATCAATAATACCTCGTCCATAAATAACAGCGTCAGCCAGAGCTCGCTCAACAGGCCCGCGTCCAGGCAGACCGCGCCCAGGCGGGTCCCATTCATGCCTAAAGTGCTCTCGAATCGCTTCTCCGCATGGGCCAAAAAGATCCGGCCGGAAGATACCGGGCGCGTAAAGACCCAACTCATCTCCCGGCCCATGATACAGCAATCGAGCGACGGAATCCCGCGAAGTAGAATCCAACAAAAACTCGGTCGCCGTGGCAACTAGGAGGCGATGAGGGCGTGCAGGAGGGTGGGGTGCTGGCTGTCCCCAGTTTGTCTCCTTGTCCATGGCGCTGTTGATATGATATAATACTTATATGAGGGAATGGCTCCGGAAGCGAGAGCAGTCGCTCGCGCCTGCGGGGATGACATGTATTAGTTACTTTTTTTATGGCAGCTGCTGTTTCGGTTCGTCCCATTTTGCTGCGGACCGGGCCGAGATGGGAAAGGGGGGGCAGCCAGGCGCGACGACGGCCGCTCGCATTTCTGCAGACGCAGAAACCTTCCGTTTCCCATCTCCCCGCCCTTCCTCTCATGTCCCATATTCCTCTTTCTAGATACCGTGGCTCCTCATTCCATCCAGTTTCAACTTCCACCGACGCAGATGGTGCACGTGATAGCGTCCTCTGTGCCCGCCGCCCAACCGTCCGCGAGAGGCACGGGAACCTTGGCCACCAAGGTCGCACACTCCATATCCAATCGAGAACGGGGCTATAGTCTGTCTACCCCACAGGGTATGCGGCCGATGGTGTCCTTCTCATAGCAGACACTGGCAGATGTCTCGTCGCACCGAGGACTACATACTGCCAGGCCTGACACGGCAGCGAGCTGGCTGCTCCCTCTCCGCTGAGCTCCTTGGCCGTCAAATCTTTGGCAATGATGACCCCGTCCTGGAGAACTTGGGCTGGACGGTTTGGAACACTTGGAGGACCCGGAGCACTTGGAGGAGGGCTTGGAAGCTTGGAGGATTTTGGAAGACTTGAGGGACTTAAGGACCTGGAGGGCGGCGAGGGCTTGGAGGACTTGGATGACTTGAAGGACTTGGGGACCTGGGGACTTGAGCGCTTGCGGAGCCCGAAGCACGACTTGATAGGTGGTGTATGCAGTAGTTGAGGCGTGGGCGATGGCTGTGGTGGCTGTCAGTGACGGCTGCCCCGGTCGTTGTTGGAGGTGGCGGCTGTTGCAGTTGGAGAAGGGCGCCGTGTGTTCAGGTCCAACCCCGGCTGGGTGATAGATTCGAAACCCTGGCGGGCTTCGGCGACTGGCGCTGCGGGGACGGGGCAAGACCCACCGGGCCGTTTCGTGGTTTATTACGCCATCTCTCGTTGAAGAGAAATTAGAAAGCCGAGGCTATTTGTGGGTTGCTTCTCCCTCCGGCCGCTTGCAGCACGACTCTCGGCTCTTTGCATGGGATCTGGGGCTGCGCCATCTCCGACTCGAGGGTCGGGCCGGCGCGGCGACGAAAGAGAAAAAGCGAAAGGAAGGGAAAAGAAAATGAAGTAAAATGAAAAGAGAAAAAGAAGGAAAAATAACAGAAGGAAAAATAAAAGAAGGAAAAAAACCCCGACCACGGTCCAGCCAGTGGTTCTCTTCCCCAGCGACTCATCTCGGCCTGGCCAGATCATGACATTATCAGGCGCCATACCTGCGTTCGCCGGCCCCTGGCCATCGCCGGAGCATCAGGGGCGCCCCGAACACGCTGAGCACGCTGAGCACGCTGAGCACCCCCAAGCGTGCCAAGCACGCTGAGTAGCCACGGAGCTTGCGCGACGGCCCCCCCAAGAGTCGAGGTGACGATGCGGACCGCCGGCGCGGCAGGTGCTGATCAGAGAAATACCATGAGGACGATGCCAGATCTGGTCTCCGAGGCTCCGTCCATCTTTGGTTACGGCATCTTTCCTGATACTATCGCCACGGAAAAGGGGCCGGTGCGGTGGCTGCCATGTGAGTTGGCCTGCGCAGCTAGCTGGGAATCATTCATTCTTACCGGCCTTGGTTTCTTGCGCCGCCGCACCGCCGCAGCAAGCACCAGGTCGCGCCGCTGCCGAGGCCGCAAGTTCATCGGCATGGGCACGCCCTCGCCACAATCCCTCCATCGGTCGAGACATCCCCTCGTCCTGTGGATCCCGGAACCCAGTCCTGCCCTGCCGACCACAGCTGCCATCATCTGGCACGCCTCCGGCCCGGGCGCCGCCTCGTCCCTTGATTCCGTTTCCAGCCAGGTTCCGATCCGGCGGCCGGCACCCTCCGAGACAACCCACCGCGCTGGCGCAATACCGCGACGACTGAGGGACTCGGCCAATCAGATCGCGCGGAGCACAAAGATCGATCGCTCGCCAGCTCGACAGGACAGGGTACCGTCTCCCGAGATCGGGGCCGTGCCCGGCGGTTATCTATCACCCAACAAGAGCCGGCCAGGCCAGGGCGGCAGGATACAGCATACGGCATGCGGTATACAGCACAACCTAGTCGCGTTTTGAGCCCGGACCCCTGCTCAATCGGGGCCGGCGCCTGCAGTGGAGCAAGGCGGCGAAACGCCGGCACTCGCGCATTATCGGACATGCAGGGGCGCTTCGTCGGTATTTTTGCCCGCTGGTCCAAGACCCGATACCAAGGTCATTCAGTTCCAATTCAGCACCAGAGATCAACCGCAATCCATGGGGAATCCGTGGTGCCGCCGTGTCGGGGCACTTGGCGCGGGACTGGACAAGGTTGGCAGGAGAAGCGATAGTCGGAGCGGCTGTGAAAGACAATCGGCACCCACGCCGAACTCCAAGTCATCCGCGCCATGCGGTGTGGCCACGGATGACACCGCCTTCTGGGTCGGAACGACCCAGACAGGGAGCCGTCATGGCGCGAAAGGAACAAGCGCCGAGAAAATAGAACGAGAGCGGCGGCGGTGTCGAGCGCCACGCCGAGCGCGCCTCCCTTGTCGACATCCAAAAAGGGGCAAGCCCCGAGGAATAAGTGAATGGTCGGGCGCACCGGCAGGGACTTGCATTTTCACATGCTGAGCCCCGCCCCCGCGCTTTCGATCGCTCAGCCCCTCGGGCTTCGCCGCGATCTGTAATTGGAAGGAAGGCGGGCAGGGGAAATGGCGGTGGACGGGGACATGACAGGCGGGAAATGGTCAGATGTAGGAGCCTCCACGGAAACAGAGTCGATCCTGCCGGAAAGCGACGGCTGGGGGGGATGGGCGCGCGCGCGATCGACGCTCATCGCCACTCCCCCACCCCCCCCCCCCGACTACCGCATCAGTTCGTCCGCCGGGTGGGCCAAGCCCGAACCCAAACGCCTTCTTGCGGTGTGGCGATTTGGCGCAGTGTACATGGTCGCCCAGGCACGCCGGGCCCGACCGACGTGGCAGACACGTCCCGTCCGCATTCATTCGGCACAGCAGCTGCCAAGGATGAACCGCTGCCGTGTACGACGCGCCAAGGCCTGGGCAGGAAATCCATCGCTTCGCTGACAGGCCAGCTCCACTACGAGACCCCAGTGGTAGCCAAAAAAAGACAAGATCTGCCAGCCAGCCCAGACCATGACTGGAAGCCCAGAGAAGAGCGATGGACGGGTGGGCTGGACTGACCCAGAACCGCGATCCCGGCTTCTATTCCTGTCGCCAGGTCGATGGTCACCCAGTCGGCAGGCATTTTCTTCGTCTCCACAGATGAACTGGGCCGCTGGCAAGGCCGCCCCGCACGGCCCCAGCCAAGCTGGAACTGATGATGGGCGGCAACAGTCTCGGGCTCGGGCTCGCACCTGCCGTCCACAGTAAAGGCCCAGGATCGGTACCCGGTACCCACGCCGGCTAGCCGGATGCGGCCGGCTGGGCCGAGCATGTGGTCATGAGGGCCATCCAAGTGCCAAAGCAGGGCCTGGAATAGAAGAGGGGGAGAGGCTGGGATCGCGCACTAGCTTGCATCTAGGCCCTGCTTTGGCCCGGCCTCGGGTGGGCTGATTTCGCAGCGAGAGACGAGGATACCACCGCCTGCCGGTCCCACTGTCCCAGGCCAGTCACTCCCCCCTGCAGCGGAACCTGCCCTAATTGGCCTTATCTCTCACACGCCCTCCTTCGCCCCCTCTCAGGAGGGAATAAAACCCTCACGGCTCGCCCGCCTTTTTTTCTTTTCTTTTCTGTCAGGTTGGCTCCTCTTGCTTGTGCACCCATCTCCCGATCCAGCTCCTTAATATACACCTGCGGACTTTTACTGCCTCTCTGCCTCTGCATCTGCCTCTCCTGCCCTCTCATCACGACTAAATAAAGCGCAGCCATGGTGGGTCGGCCTCTTCGTCCCCCCTCCTCACTTCTCTTATCTCGGGCCGCGGTCGCGCTGCCGCGCTGCCCTGCCCCTCAGCACCCCTCATCACTACTTCTCAAGGGAGAGGGGGGGACATGATTTGTCCTCGGGGACTCACCACAGGTCAACGACAAAGACGGCTTTACTGATATGATGATGACTGTAGGCTACCAAGGAAGTTTGCCTCTCGAGGACCGAGACTGTAAGCACATACTCTGTTCTGTAATGGCCTGGCCTGGCCCGCCCTGCCCCTCACTGTCGCGGCGGGGCCACGACCGTGCGGCCCGACGTGGACTGACGCCGACCACCCCCGCCTGCTAGCTCATGAAGTACCTGGCCCTGGACCAGAAGGGAAACATCACGGCCGAATACGTCTGGATTGACGCCGACGGCGGGGTCCGCTCCAAGTCTCGTGTAAGTTCTTGTAGCAGCACTGCGCTCGCGGCCGCTGCGGGGGATCGAGTCCTCGCCGGTGTCGGCGCACGTCATCCTTGTGCTGCGGAGGCAAAGTCGTCGCTGACTCAGGACCCGCGCCCCCCCCGCCCTCTGTAACCCAGACTCTCCCCGAGAAGGACTACAAGCCCGACGACCTCCCGATCTGGAACTTTGACGGCTCGTCCACCAACCAGGCGCCGGGCGAGAACTCGGACGTGTACCTGAAGCCGGTCGCCGTCTTCCCGGACCCGTTCCGCAAGTCGCCCAACATCCTGGTCCTGACGGAGTGCTGGAACCACGATGGCACCCCGAACAAGTTCAACTTCCGGCACGAGTGCAACAAGCTGATGGCGGCGCACGCCGACCACAAGCCCTGGTTCGGGCTCGAGCAGGAGTACACGATGCTGGACGTCGACGACAGACCGTTCGGCTGGCCCGCCAACGGCTACCCCGCGCCCCAGGGCCCGTACTACTGCGGCGTCGGCGCCGGCAAGATGGTGGGCCGCGACATCATGGACGCCCACTACAAGGCGTGCCTGTACGCCGGCGTCAAGATCTCGGGCACCAACGGCGAGGTGATGTGCTCGCAGGCCGAGTTCCAGGTCGGGCCGTGCGAGGGCATCGAGATGGGCGACCACCTCTGGCTCGCCCGCTTCCTGCTGTACCGCGTCGGCGAGGACTTTGGCGTCAAGATCTCGGTGGACCCGAAGCCGATTTCGGGCGAGTGGAACGGGGCCGGGCTGCACAGCAACTTCTCGACGGCAGAGATGCGGGTCGAGGGCGGCATCAAGGCGATCGAGGCGGCCATCAAGAAGCTCGAGGGCCGCCATGTCGAGCACATTGCCGTGTACGGCGAGGGCAACGAGCGCCGCCTGACGGGGCGCCACGAGACGGGCGCCATCGACAAGTTCACGTGGGGCGTGGCCAACCGCGGCGCCAGCATCCGGGTGCCGCGCGAGACCGCGGCCAAGGGCTGCGGCTACTTTGAGGACCGGCGCCCGGCCTCGAACGCGGACCCGTACCGGATAACCGGCATCACGATGGAGACGGTCAGTGGGATTTTTTTCCCTTTTTCCCTTTTTGCCTTTTTCCCTTTTTGCCTTTTTCAATTTTTGCCTTTTTCATTTTCCCTTCATTTTCCTCATATTTTCTTCTTCAGTTCCCCCCTATTCGTCGCAGATGCTGACTGGCTGGTATTTTGGGTGGTCTTGTGCAGTGCTTCGGCAGCGTTTCTTAAATCGCGACTGGTCGCGCACGCGCGCCCCCCTGTCTCCTGGATCCGTAATACATTTACGAGACAACAGTAGCATGGATTGGGTACCTGTGGGCTAGCTACTACGCTTGGAAGAGAGCGTCGAAAAATGAGTACAAGACTGAATAGAGTGAACCTGACTCGTCATATCCAGGCCAGGCCTGGCCGCCCTCGACACATGTATGCGTGTCTGTGTGGGTCTGTCCTATGCCGCTGTGCCTGTCCAACCGTCCAGTCCGCTGGTACACCCCCCCTGTCCGCTGGCAACAATCCGCCCGTCCGCTGGTAACAATACCCCCGCCCGCTGGCAAAACAAGGCCCTCTCAGCCGTATACTCCCTCGACCGTAGACCCTCAGCCGGTTACCTCGCTGTCTCCTGCTCCCATGGCCTGCCTGCCCACTACTGCTGCTCAGCCAGGCCCTGGCGGACGCGCTCATAGGTCGTGTTCTCGCCCTCGGGATACATCATGTTAGCAAGCCTGCCGCCGACCCTGCCAAACCTGCCGAGAACGGCGTGGACCCTGTTCCTGCGGGCCTCCCAGCGGGCGGCCCGCCTCTGCTGCATCAGCTGGCCGCGGTAGTTGATCAGCTCCTGGCGCAGGTCGACGCCGTCGCGGCGCAGCCGCTCCACCTCGTCGGCGTCCTCCCTGACGAGCTTCTCCATGATCTCCCGGTGGCCGGCCTCGAGGGCGCGCAGCTCGGCCGCCTCAAAGTCGGCGATGACGGATGGGCGGCCGGCCTGGCGGGCGCGGTTGCGGGCGGCGCGGCGCCGGACCGCCGTGAGGTCGGCTGAGTACGACTTGCGGAGCATGGCCGACATGCGGTTCGCTGCGTCGACGGCGAAGATGTGGCGGAGCTCCTCCTCCATCTGGCGCATGTGGTTGGGGAGGTCGACGGCGGGGCGGTCCTGGGGAAGGAATGCATCCACAAAAGAACTGTAAGAGTCCATATGTCCCGTGTAGCCAAGCTGACGGGCCTTGTTCATGCTAAAAGT
>JAOYNC020057758.1:0-10446 GCA_025802115.2 Bertia moriformis
GTTGAGAACATGACGCCACCTTTCCGCTTCTACCAAATGTCGCAAGCCCCGAGCCTGCCGTTCGAGGACACGTCTTTCGACCTGATCTACGCCGTCGGTGTGTTCAGCCAGGTCTTTGACGATTGGCACCAATGGGCAGTCGAAATACGGCGTGTTTTGAAGCCGGGCGGCATCTTCTTCATGAGCTATGCAGGTCAGACCCCATTCGAGGAAATGCTGTCGCTGCCCTACAACGGCTTCGACGCGCGGCCTGGTCTCTATGTCAAAAACCCGTTCAACAGCTGGAATCGTGGCGGTCCAATGGTGTTCATGTCGCCTGCCTGGGTCGAACGTCATTGGGGCAGCCTCTTTGATATCGAGTTCGTGGCTCCCGACGCTTTGCTCGATTACCAGTCGATTTGCGTCATGCGGAAGCCTGCGCACGGAACGCCGCCTCGCATGGGGATGCGTGTGGTCGAGACGGCAACGTGTCAGGCCTTCAACCCCAATGCCACAGGTCGGATTTCACAGAGATACGATGGATCGCAGCCATTTCTAAACAACTAGGGGATTGAAACAAGGGGACCAACATCAGTAAGCGGCTGGGTCGTACTGCGTGACGACGAGCCGGAACGCTTGGAACTTATAGTTGATGGCGAACTAGTCGCGAACGGGCCTACCACATGGAACACGGGAACTGCATATCGTGACTGGGTCGGCGCGCATCAAACCGAGTTCAGCACAGATATGGATATTTCTGGATCACTCCCAGGCCCGCATCGACTTACCGTTAGAACAACCGGTCGAAAAGGGACTGTGCATGAGATGTGGATCGCCTTGCACCTTCAGTGATACGGGCTTGCAGACCGTCCCCGCTCACACCGCCTCACCGTCAGCGTTTCTCGAGCGGCTTAGCTCCGACTTTGTATGGCACATTTTGAATTCAGCCTTTTAAGGGTCGCTGGAGTCCGTAGCCCAACCATGGGATGGGGGGTGTCAGGATAATTGCCGGATCGTATGAACGAAGCTCGGGCCAAGCGTCCGCCACCAGCCCCACCGCCTACTCTCGGCTTCCTGCGCGCCCAGGGCGTCACGCGCTTCCGCGTCTCGTGCAGCGAGGTCAACTGCGGCCACGGCGCGGATCTCATGCTCGACACGCTCGGCTTATCCGACGACACGCCCTTCCCGTCGATCGCGAGGTGGCGCCGGTGGAAGTGCTCGCACTGCGGATCGCGGAAGGTCAACGTCATGCCGAGATGGTTGGCGAGGTAGGATTGCCTTATTCCGAGCGAGTTGCAGCGGGAACTTTCAAGTGAACGAGACCAGCAGCAGGCCAACGATCATGATAGCTCCACCCGCCATGCGCCACAGCCCCGCGGTGTGCTGTTGAAACCCAACCCAACCGAAGTGGTCGAGAATGATCGATGTGACGATCCCCGCCGTTACGACTAATCCAGTGAAAACTGCCGCGCCTAGGCGCTCGGCGAGAAAGATCGCGGATAGGACGTAAAGACCGCCACAAAGGCCGCCAATCCAAGCCCACCACGGGGTTTCGACGATGCGGTCCGGTTCCGGCCATCCGACTCCGACGAACAGTGCAGCGATCAGATAAACGAGGATGTTCGTCGCAACCACTGCGAATGCGGCCAAGATCGGTTGACCCAACGCCTTGTTCAAAGTTGCGTTCATCCCCGATTGGACCGTGGTGAGCACTCCACCGACAACTGCACATAACCCGATCAGAAACGGCATTTTGTTATTCCCTCACCGCTAATCGTAGGCGGTAAGAGCGGGTGCTGCGCGCCCATCAAGGCGGTTAGTAGACGATGAGGTGTCAAATTAGCTTAACGCAAGTGAGGCGGTTGCTTTCGTTGAGGCCGATATCTGATGGAAGTGAGTTTGAAGCATCACGTCATCACCATTGACCCCGGCTTTGCCGCGAGGATCGCGCGCACTGACCTCCAAGCGAATAGCCGATTGGCCAAGTGCAGATCAGCCGGTAGCGGCGTTCTCGGGCCGAGGTCACGAGTACCCCAGGCCGGCCTGCTGTGCGGCGTTCGGGACGTGGATCACGAAGCTTTTCCGAGTCCGCCTGAGATCTGAGGCACTGCTTTCATAGGAATCAGCGACACGGTTCCCCCGTTGACGATCGGCGCCGTATCTTGCGGGAAGGCTTGATTGGCGGCGATGAGGCCTGATCCCGAGCTGGTCGCGTCGGTGAACGTCACCTGCTGCAGGTTGACGACCAGCATGAGAGCATATTCAGAGGTCGGGTCCGTCGTAACCTGCATGTCGCGGATCAGCATGTTGGAGTAGGCACGCTTTCCCGTGCTGACGTTGAACGGCTCCCGACTCGCCTGTAGAGCAAGGAACTCGGCATAGATCTCCTGGCTGTAGCCGACAAAGCCGCCGGTCGAGTCGGAGTAGCCGCAGCGGATGGTCAATTGCGCCGGCAGGGCGAAGGAGTGGTCGGTGACGACGGCGCCCGTCTGGATGGGATGTTGCGTCACCTCCAGCCGGTCGTTGTGTACCTCCTCGACCGTGACGTCCGGAATGAGCGTCGCGATGCACCGGCTGGGCGAGCTGAACAGCGCATAGGGCGCGAGTGCATCTCCGATCAAAGCGTTGACCGAAGCCGAAGCGATGTCGACGAAAGACATGATCAAGTCCCTTTGGTGCGAATGACGTAGTTGATCGAGCCGATCAGGCTGCGTGTGTCGAGCAACGGCTTGGCGAGGCCCGCGTCATGCAGCACCTCGTCCGGCACACCCTCGCCACGGAGCTTGAGGAAAGCTCGGGCATCACGGTTGGGGGCGTTGCCCACCAGCTTACCGGTATCGGCGTGGCGGCGACGCGCGCGCGCCTCGATGGTTCTGTCGGACAAGGGCGCGAAGGTGCCGTTGAGGATCTGCTGCTTCACGGCGACCTGGGCCACGAGGCCAACGGCGTTTAAGGCCTTGTCGTAGGCGCCAGACTGCTTCGAGAGCACGCCGACGATGCCTTGGGTGAGGGTCGCAACGATCTCGCCCTGGATCGACATGACCCCTGGTACGAGGAACGGGCGAGCCGGGATGTTCTTCTCCGGAACGCCGAACTCGTTCCAATAGCCGACCAGGGCGTTGTTCGGCGGGTTCTTCTCGCCTGGCGACGGGGCACGGTCAGCCGAGCTGTCGGGGATGCCGACCAGCACCTCCGTCTTCAGGGCTTGTCGGATGCCGTCGAAGATAGTCCTGGTCCGATCGGACTTGACGGTCGCCATCTCAGCCGCTCGGTCCTTGAATCGATCGAATGTTGTCCTGCACGCCGCGCTTGGCATGGATCCTCAGGTGGTCGCCGATGCTGTGAGGGTCCTGGATGCCGTGAATGTTGATCGCCTGGTGGACGGTGGCCGAGTTCGTCAGGCTCCGGCTGTGATCGTAGGCTTGGTAGAGGGAGGGCGTGACCCCGAGGGCGTGGTTCAGCGCGGGCAGCCTGGTTACGACGCCTTTTCTCATGGCGTCGGCCAGCATCTGATGCGCCGGATCGAGCGGTGCCTTTGTGACTTCGACCTTGATGGGGGTATCGCCCTTCGGTGCGAAGCGCGGATCTCTGCGGTCGACCGTCGTGATCGGAGCGTCATCGGGGTCGCTGACCTTGGCACCCCTGCTGGTCCAGGCCAAGTAGCGCTTGATGCCCGATTTCGGCGCTGTAGATGATGCCTGCTGCTGACGGTATGCAGCGAGGAGCGCTGCGTCTCCTGTCAGCGGAGAGCCGGCTTGCCGACGTTGTTCGGCCGCGAAGTAAGCCGCGTCGCCAATCTGACCTGCGGCAGAAGCCGCAGCTGGTGCGGAGTCCCGTCCGAGGAAGCGCTGGTACTTCCCGGAAAACGAGCCGTTGAGCGACACCCATGTGGAATGAAGCTCCCGTCCGATGTTGGCGATCGTCGCGGGATCGCCCGACTTCAGATCGGCTTGCAGATCCCGACCCGTGTGGGCCTTGTAGTCTCGCTGCGCGAGATACCAGGCGCCCTTGTCCTGGTTTGCGGGCGAGAAGTCGCCGAGGCCGGTTTCCTTCTGGATGCCTTTCCATGTCGACGGTAGGAACTGATATCGACCAGCCGCTCGGTGACCACCTGCAAATGGGTGATCGGCGTAGCTGGAGAACGTGCCGCCGCCGTTCGCGATGTTGTAATCCTTCGCCTCGCCGCTCGCGAGCGTATCGAGCAAGGCCTTACCTTCGGTAGGGATCGTCTGATCGACGACGGTGCGACCGCCGGTTCCGGTATCGCCACCGAACCCGAGCTTGCCCTTGGCCCAATTCCAGGCACGTCCGATGACGCTGTTTCCGGTATCGCCGAGGCCGCCAGTCGCCTGATTGCCGGTCCCCGGAGCGACCTTTGTGGCGACCCCGGTTTCGGGATCGACGAAGAGATCGTTGGCGGCTGGATCGGCGGATTGGATATTCTTTGCCGAGTCCAAGCTGATGGCGGCGCCACCCATCAGAGCCGCGATGGCCGCAAAGTACGGGTTCGCCATGAGGCGAGCCACCATGCCGAGCCAGCCTCCCTCGACCCTGGCGAAGGCACTCAGAAGCATGCCCGCCCAGCGACCCGCCATGAAGACCGCAAAACCCTCCATCGCGGTCTGTACGCCGCCCTGGCCCGTGATCTTTTGCGACAGCTCGTCGAACTTGGTCCACAGATCCGTCAGGCCCTTGATCGTGGCCGTGATCCTCGGCTCCCACGTGTCCCAGTCGACCACGTGAGGAAGACCCTGCTTGTACTTCTCGTAGTCGTCCCACAGGGTGATGAGCGCACCGGACAAGGCCAGGATGGCGCCGATCGGCCCGGCGTTCAACGTGAGGAGCGCGACTGCTACGCCGCCGAGGATCTCGATGAAGCGCTGTGTGGCGGGATCGAGCTTGTCGAAGTTCCCCGCGAGGTCGAAGATCGAAGTGGCCAGGTGGAGGACGTAGTTGCCCACCTTGATGGCCAGATCGGAGATGCGCCCCGAGTTCTTGACCAGCCAGTCGGTGACCTTGCCGATGCTGCCGCCGACCTCGTTGAAGAATGCCGCCTCGACCTTCTTCGACACCATGTCGACGGCGGCCCACATCGTGTTCCAGATCTGCTCGAACTTGGCTCCGTCAGCCGCAGCCTTGTCGGGGTCGAAGCCGATCTTCTTCTGCATCTCTCGGTACTGGGCGATTTGCGCCAGGAACTGCGGGCGGACCATCGCAAGCGTCTGGTCATCGTCCATGCCGAGCTGGTTGCCGAAAAGGAGCTGCATCTGTCGTGGCAGCTTGGCCAGGGCGGGTGCGAGATCCATCGCAGCTTCAGCGGGCGCACGCAGCTTGCCGGCAGCGTCCGTGGCGGCGACGCCCAAACGTTGCAGCAGGCCGACATAAGCGGCCGGGTTGGTGTTGCGGAGCCGACCCAATTCCTCGAGCCCGGCTTGCGCCTTGGCGGCCGATGAGCCCGCCTGTTCCGAGGCGAACCGGAACGCATCCATGTCCTTCACGGCGCTGCCGAGCTTCTGCCCCGAGTAGTAGGCGGCGCTCATCTCCTTCGACAGCTTGGCCAAGGCGATCGTGCCCGAGACCGCGGCACCCTCGATCGATCCTGCGATCCCGGCGAGGCCCAGTGCAACCCGCTCACTCAGCTGGACGACGTTCTTCGTATACCCCTGGAGATGCTTCAGGCCGTCGGCGAGCGCGCCCGCGAGGTTCTTGTTGCGGGTGTCGGCGCCCTTCTTCTCTCGATCGGTGATCTTGTCCTGCGACTTGTCGACAGCAGCAAGCGTCTGCCGCTCCGACGCTTCGTCGAACCGCGTGAGAACCGCGACCAATAGTTCTTTCAGGACTTCACTCGCCATGATCGCCGCCTTTACGAGGGTCCAAGGTAATCAGCTTGAGACTTTGACAGAACACCAGTCGAGGATCCAAGACATGTGTGAGATTGATACCACGCATTCCCGCGTGAGTCAGCCTCGAACTCTTGATGCAGCACAGTATAGACGCCGTCGCCGACGCCTTGCGTGTTGAGGAGGGCGTTCGTCGTCGCGCTTGTCTTCGACAAGGGGTTCGTGTCCAACTGCGATCTGATGATGCTCGACTGGTCGACCTTGATCTGACCGCGCACTTGAATGTTCGGGTTGATGAGCGTCGTGACATAGATGCCGGTGGACGTCTGGCGTGGTACGCCGATCATGCCGGTGGTGCTGTCGACCGTGATCGGATTGGGCAATGCTGCGTCCTTGGCCGCCAGAATGCCCTGACCGCCCTGCACCGACCACAAGGCACCGAGCGATGTCGCCAGATCCCGCATGTGATCTTTGACGGCACCCGAGAGGACCAGGCCGCGGATGCCCTTGGGCTGCGACAGGTCAAGGCCGAGAACCGTTGGGATAGGATTGATGCCGAAGGGCACCAGCGCCATCACGAGAATGTTCAGCACGTCCTGCGGCGTCCAACCGGCGGCGAGCGTCGTCGACACGGTCGCGAAGTTATGCGCCGCATCCCCGTCATAGGCGAAAATGCGGGTCAGCTTGTCGGTGCCGCGCTCTCGCTCGCCATGGATGACCTGGGTGACGGTGCCTTTGAAGATCTGGCCGTAGACACCACCGACATAGCCGACCGACAGCGTGACCGGGCCATACTCGGCGAGGAGCTGCGCCGCGGTCTGATCCGAGAGGTTCGTCACTACGATCTGACAGGCGTTCGGGCTCTGCACCGTGTGCGACTGGATGGCGAAGCGTACCCGCAGGCTGTCGGCCGCGAGACCTGACGGGGTGAGGTTCACACCCGAGACCGTGAGGTCGATGCGGCGGTCGTAGTTCGCCGGCATCACGTTCTCCGCACATTGAGGGCGGAGCCGTTGAGGTAGAGGCCACCCACCGCGACTCCGGCTGCGGCGGCTGCGGCATCGCTCGTGGCGTTCGGTAGGGTGTTGGCACCCGCCACATGCGAGAGACCGACCACCTCGGGGTTGGGAAGACTGCCGCTGAGATCGCCGCCGAGCGCTCCGATGTTCGATGCCGCCGCTCCCGAAGGCATGGACAGCGATGGGGCTGAAAGCGCGATACCGGTGCTCGAACTCAGGTTGACGCCACCAAGGCCGGCCGTGACGGTGTTTGCACCGCCAGCGCTGCTAAGCATGGCGCCCTGCGTGGGATGAGCCAGAACCTGAGTCTGGTTGTTGTTGGCGTTCAACGACGCGCCGTTCGTCGGATGCGCCAGAACGGAATGCAGACCATTCAGCGCCGTCATGAAGGCGCCGGCCGCATGCGTCACACCATGGGTGTGCGTCGTCCCGCTGTCGGTCGCACTGCCGATGATGCCCTGCGCGGCTTGAACGACATGACGGTAAAAGGTGGTTGCAGCCGTGAACGGGTCGAACGAAGCGCTTGCTGGCGCCGTGCTCGGATCCGCGCTCTGGATCGTGGTTCCGCTTTGCGGATTGTGGTCGATGACGTGAAGCTTGGCGTCATCCCGAACCTGCGCCGAACTGGTCGAGATCTGCTGCAACGCCCGTGGCATGGATCGCAGGCCGGGGATCGCGATGGCGTCAGACAGGCTGTGCGTCCGCGTCGACATGGGAGCCGACGTACCGCCCTGTTGCAGCCAGGTATCCGGCGGGCGCGACGCAATGACCGACAAGATCTCGTCCGCGGCCTTGATGGGAAACGTATGCGTGACGCCGCCCCCGCCCGGGTGATGAACCGGCACGTCGGCGAGCAGCGGATGATCGTTGAAGGTGACGTTGCCGAACTGGTCGATGTCGCGGCGCTTGATGGCCGGCTGCGCCATCAACGTCCTGCCATCGGAGTCCTCGGAGACGATCGAAACAAGCGCCGACCAGTGGTGCTTCAGGATGCCGGCGACCGCCGATCGAAAGGCCTCCTCGTAGTCGCTGAACAGTTCACGTTGATCCACGATCAGGGCCTCGCCCGCTCGGCCGCCTTGTGGGCGCGGCGCTGGTTCTCGTCGGCGACATCGAGCAGGTTGTTCATCTCGGCGACGTCGTCGATGTGGAGGGTGCCGTCGCGCAGGTCGGTGTAGGTGCACAGCGACCGCAGAGCAGGCCGGTACAGCCAATCGGTGCCGTTCGGCATGGTGGCGGGCCGGAAGTCGGCGCCGTCCACATAGGTCTCCACGAACTCCGGCTGCTCGACTGCGAAGAATGGCCCGAAATTGAGCGCCACCACATGAGCGACGATCTGCAGCGTGTCGGCGAGATCGAGATCGTCACTGGCATCGAGAGCCGGACGCCACGCTCCGTCGATCTCCTGTTCGCAGGATCTCAACGCGGCATCCACCACGAAGCCGACGTCCTCCTCACTCGCCTGGGCGAGCGGCGCGATAGCCGCAAAGGCGGCCGCCGGGTCGGTCTTGCCGCGTCGCGCCAGGGACTGGCCGACGCTGTCGAGGGCCGGCAAGATCGGCATCAGCCGTCGCAGCAGATGAAACTGCGCCCGGGCGTCGAGCAGCTTCAGACGGTAAGCCTTGCCAGAAACCTCGAACTGCATCGGAGCTTCACTTCGCCGATGTGCCTGCTGCGGCCGGAGCGACAGACGAGAACATGGAGGCGAAGTTGTCCTGCAGAACGTTCCAGGTGATGCCGAGAGATCGCATCAGATCCGCATTCGCCTGATGCGCGATCAGCCCGTCGGTCTCCTGCACGGGACGCCACTGGCCTTCCGGCGTCTTCCACTCCGTGGCCTGCATGCAGGTGTCGATGACGAACTCGACGTCGTCATCGGGCATGTCTGCGAAAGCCGTGATGATGGGAGCGAGAGTTTCGGCCAGAGCGTCCAAACTCGGGCGCTGGCCGTCCTTCAGCTTGGCAGCGAGGCCGCTTGCGTCCTTGAGGCTCGGTGCGATCCGCGCCAGGCGCTTTAACACTCGGAGCTGGGTCTTGGGCGCGAGTTTACGCGACTGGTAGCGAACACCGTCGAGAAGGAAATCAGGCATCGGGCTTTCTCAAAAGGGATTGGATCATGGCGCCGAGCACGCCCGGGTCGTCCCGCACCGTGTCGATGGCGATGTGATGGGTGACGTCGACGAGCCGATCGTTCGAGCCCTCGGGCAGGTCGGGAAGATCGATGGTGATGATGAGGCGGCGTGGCGCGCAGCCATGGTGGCCAGCCATCGCCACTGTTCGCGCCAGAAAGACAGCGGAGTCACTCGGCATGAGTCGCGCTCCTGTTGAAGGAAGCGACGAGCGCGTGGATCGCGGTTCGGCTGACGACACGGATCGGAATGCGCTTCGGATTGCGGGCGGGCATTGTCTGTGGCTTTGGTTTCGTGGTCATCGCGATGTCCGGTGAAGGGAAGAAACCCCGCCGCCGATCATAGCGGCGACGGGGTTGCGGCTGCTGCCATGGATATGGAATGGCGGGCCGCTGCCAGTGTTCGACACCGCTGGCTGGCCTTCCGTGTCCGGCTGTAGGGACACGAAACTCATCGTCGGACCGCTCGATCGATCCCCGCCACGATCGCAAGTTTCGGCGGCGGCACAGGTCGAGGTGGCGGGTCCGGTATCTGGTAGGCATTGACGTAGGCGTCGTCGAAGGTCGGACCGACCCCTGAGATGCTGATCCCGTCCGCGACCACGTTGAGCGTAGCGACCCCGCCAATCGATGTCAGGCCGACATGGAACGCGACTTCCCCGGCGCTGCGCATCAGCTCGATCAAGGCTGTTTCGGACGGAGTGAGATCCATGGACGATCATGCCGGCAACGGCGCGTCCGGATCGGTCTTCAGCCGCTCCATGGCCTCGCTCCACTTCGCCGTGAGAGGCATCGTCGAGCCGTCACGATGCCGAGGAGGGCTATCCCAGTCTTTGTGTTCGGCTGGAAGGGCGCCGCGGTCGGCTATCTTGCTCACGAGATAGGAGATGTCGCGGTACTCGAAGGCGATGCGACGGGCCAGTTCCATCAGCGCACCAATGCTCGGGTCTGACGCCACAACCGCCTTGACCGCATCGTCGACCTTCGAACTGCCCCAACTCTGCCGTCGCTGCAGTTCCGTCAGTTGCCGCGTGTGGAAGGCGAGAAGCGCCTTGGCGGAGTCGTATTCATCCTTCGCAGACGCCAGGACGGCACGAGCTTCAGCAATCGGTGTCGGAGGGGAGTTTACCCAGGCATAGAACTCGTCCAACTCCTCCGAGGTCGCCCCTTGAGGTGGATGGTCGGGACGAAAGTTCGGCATCGAACGAGCGAGTTCCTGTTCGGCCTGATAGAACGTGCTCGACGTCTCCCGCTTTGCAGTTTCAGCCGCGGACACCGCAGCCGACTCCTCGGTGATATAGCGCGCGAGCGTGTCGCGCTGCTCGATCGCTTCAGCGAGTTTGGCCCGGGCGGGCGTTCGCTCAGCGGTGACCGGTACCGTGTCAGGCTCGGTGCCCGGCTCTTCGACCGGCTTGAGGGCAGCGCGGGCCATCAGCCACGACTCCCGTTCAGCAAGCGCTTCATGTTCGGGAAGCGTTCG
>JAOYNC020057858.1:0-10442 GCA_025802115.2 Bertia moriformis
TAATTAAACTTTTAGATAGTCGGCTCTTTCTTAGAGTCGCGATCGACTGGTTCAAAGGTGGGTATCTGTAATGATGCTTAATGCACAGTCAGATTATTTATATTTCGCAGATATACCAGGGCTTTAAGTAAACCCATAGGTATTAAAGTACAGAGGTGGAAGTTATTTGATGTGTATAATAAAAATAAATATTTTTATTACAACTAATAACGGAAACCTAATAATTGGTTGGAGTTTGTTCTTATTTACTAGTAAGTTTTTGATTTACTAGAATTGCAGCTAATACTAGTTCTCTATCTGCTTTTTTAACAAATAGAGTTGGAGATATGTGTTTAACAATTGGTTTATTCACAGTTTTATGATCATTAGGTTCTGTAGATTATGCTACAGTGTTTGCATTAGCACCATTTATGAATTCAGACATTATAACTATAATAGGTATATTAATGCTGATAGGTGCTATGGCTAAATCATCGCAAATAGGTCTTCACGTATGATTACCGCTTGCGATGCCCTTATAAAAGTCGTAGATGGTCAAACCAGTAACTATTTTAAAATTATGTATGGTAAGGTTTGATCATAGAACCATGCCAGAGATATAGCAAGAATTAAATCAAATATATTTCGTACGTATGGTATGGATAATAGTTCAAACACTAGGACTAAATTCTACTGAGGTGAAAACGGTTAAGATATTACGTAATCAAGACCGTCGGTATTTTAATGTAATCGCCACAGACTGGTCCACCTCGGGGTGGCTGAAATGCTGCTGAATGTACAGTCGGAAGTTCTATAAAATAAAAAGAAGAACCCAAGCCCTATTTTGTAGGTAGCGAGCCAGTACTATGCTTATAAAAAAGTAGGTTTTTATTAATTTATATTTTAATTATAAATCTAAACTTTTTATGGCTAATAAGTTACAGCTCCCTCTTTAAAAAAACCTCCGAAGGAGGCTCCCTAACGAAATAAAGGAGGGGAGGGTTGCTCCGTTAGAAGGATTTATTACTTATATAGTAAATAAATTACGGCACTATTTATTTTTATAGGTGTCCCTGCATAAAAGGAGCAGGGCGCTGCGCGGCTCTCAGGCCGCGAAGCGGAGAGTATAAATTATCTAAGAGAATCTTACTTTACACCTTGAGCTTTGGGAAGGTCGAAAAATCGGGTAGGGCCTTCCTTAAATTTCACAATTTGCAGGAAGATCCTATTAAATTTGTAGCTAGCAGTTAATCTGCCGAAGTTATAATAAAGGACAATCTGCAGGATCCATGCTTACATGAAAGCCTGGATCTTCAGAGACTATACGTGAAATATATTAAAATGCCCGCAGCTTCCGGCTTTATTTAAGGTTTAATATAAAAACATAGTCCGAACAATAATGTGAATTATTGCGTATTTTTAATATATATATTAAAAATAAATTTTTGCCTACTCCTGGTTCGCCTATTCTACACTCTGGCACTAAATATAGCTCATTTACCTTAAAACTAAACCCTCCGGTTACTTCGTTGCCTGGATACGGGTTCGGTTTCACTAGGTATTTTTATAAAACAAATGGGATAGTTAAAAGATCATTTTCAACTAGTACCCCTAATAAAAGTAGTTAAAGTTGATCTTACCTTAAAGGATGATAGAACAAAGGATATAAAAATTAAATTAAATCCTCGGTTTGTCTTCGGACTCTCGGATGGTGATGGTTCATTTTATATCATTTTGAGAAAAGACCCTACCTGTAAATTCGGTTACGCAATCGGCCTGGAATATAAAGTAGTTGCAGGGGTTAATCCTTTAAACCTGAAATTATTAGAGCTAGTGCAATCTTTTTTTGGAGGGGTCGGTGTAATTTCTAGAGATAAGAACACTTACCAATATGTGATAAGGAATAAAAATCACTTAAGTAAGGTTTTAGATCATTTTAATAATTACCCTTTAAAAAGTACAAAGCATTTACATTTCACATTATGAGCTAAAGTCTTTGATTTGATTGAAAAAAAAAAGAGCATTCAACTCTAACAGGTTTTATGGAAGTGTTAGCCATCAAAGCTGTATTCCCTACTGGTCTTAGTGATAATGTTAAAGCAGCTTTCCCTGATACACGCGCTATTATTAAGCCCTAATTTATTCCTAATTCTTATAAATTAAATGGACATTGAATTGCTGGTTTTACTCAAGCTGATGGAACATTTGGTTTAAGCTATACTAAAGCATCAGGTATGCGCCTGGGATATACTTGTTAGCCACAGTTTCGTATTTCTCAACATGAGCGAGATTTGATAGTTTTAAAAAGAATTATAGAATCTTTGGGCTAGGGGAATTTGAGAAATGTTAGTAAAATTAAGCAGGAATGAAGTATATCTATCTCTAACAGTTCACATTTAGTTAATATTGTAATTCCTTTTTTCCAACAACATCCGATTTACGGGGGGGGGCCAAACTATTGGATTTTGTTGATTTCACTCGGGGGAATGCACATTATAAATAACAAAGGGCATTTGACTTCTGAGGGATTACGCTGAACTAAAAGAAATAGCCTATGGAATGAATTATTTTCGAAAGTTTTAGTGATCGTTTTTATTAGTAATTTAATATGTTCTACATCGGTTGGTTTTATAATTAATATTTATTATAGTTAATTACTATAGGATAAAGGATTGTTAGGAGTATCAAATTGTTTGATTAATATATATTAAAGATCAACTAACTTTACGCCTACCCCAGTTAGCGCATTGATTCATGCTGCCACAATGGTATACAATGAAGGTAAAATAACGTAAATATACATAAAAATAAATCAAATCTTAATCCTTGATATGTAACAGGATATACAGATGGCGATGGTAGTTTTCAATCCGTCTTCGTAAAAGTAGTGATTCAAGGTTTGGTTATAAAATTATACTTGTGTATTCAATAAGGGGGGGGGGGCATAAAATAACCCGAACAATATTGAATTATTAGAAAGAGTTAAAAATTTATTTGGTGGAATAGGTTGAATTAGTACTAGTGGTAATATGAAATCTTATGAAGTTACATCTTTAAATAATTTAAAACTTATTAGAAAACATTTTGAAATATATCCTCTTGAAACTAGCAAACATATTAATTTTTTATTGTGATGTCGTGTAATGGATCTTCTTGAAAATAAAACACATCATACTTTAGATGGCTTTATTAAGGTTCTTACCATAAAAGCTGCATTTCCAAAAGGATTATCAAAAGACGTTTTAATAAATTATCCTAATATTATGCCTATACAGAAACCTGATTTTATCCCTAGAACAAATTTATTAGATTCGAATTGGATAGCAGGATTTATTCAAGCTGATGGTACTTTTGGTTTAAATTATATTAAATCAGCTAGGAGTAAATTAGGTTATACTTGTCAACCTCAATTCCGTGTTACACAGCATGAGCGAGATTTAGTAGTATTAAAAAGAATTATTGCTACTAGGGTTGTGGTAACTTAGTTAAACCTGGTGAAGGAAGAGATAGGTATGACATATCAGTTTTAAATATTAAAGATATATCTTTATTGGTTATTCCATTATTTGCAAATCACCCTATTTATGGAGCTAAATTTAGGGATTTTCAGGATTTATGTCAAGGAATTACAATTATAAAAAACCAAGAACATTTAACTCAACAGGGTCCCTTCGGAGGATCGTTTAAAAGATTTAACTTACAGAATGAAGGAGGGGGGGGGTAGGGTCGGCAGCTTAAGCTGCCGACCCTACCCCTACCTACAGAAAATTTTAATGTATACTCGGAGGGGCCGAGTACTCAGGGGGCGGCTGCTTCGCAGGCAGCCGCCCCCCGAATTTTACTTTTTTACCGCAAATGCCGTAGATTGACGAAAGTCAATCTATTATTATATTGCTATTTGCTGGAAGTGCCTTATATCAAGTTTATTCATATTTTAATTTTATTAAATAAGATGAATAAAAAAATCTTGTGCTTTTTGTATTTTTATTTACAAAAGGGTTGCTTCGCCGTAGCCTACGGTAGGGGGGGGTTAATCAGCAGGAAACTTTAATTAATTATCTCGACAAACTAGGTTTGACGATGAACGATAAAGGTTCTTCAGAGACTATATGCAGTATAACTTTTAATAGCGATTTTAATTTATTACCATTACATAAAAAAAAAGGAATAAAAAAATTTTTACATTGATTTATAGGTTTTACAGAAGGAGCAGGATCTTTTATAATATTAAAGAATAAAAATTATCATGGTATAAAATTACATTTATTAGATATACAAACTCTTTATTATATAAAAAAGAATTAGGTTTTGGACCTAAAAAATTATGTTTAAAATGGAAGGAAAAACAAAGATAAGAATTTTCTATGTTTCAGGTAAAAAGAAATTTGCAAGATTAATTGCAATATTCAATGGAAATCTTTTTACTAACGCATCGCGCCGCGAGCGACGCCCGCTTAAAAATAAAAAATGACCCAACCAACGTGGGGTTGGGCCATTTTTTTAAGCGAAGCGTTCTAAAAAAAGAACAATTTATGAATTGATTATTCATTTTTAATCAACAGTATAAAATGGATATAAAATTAAAAAATAATATTATTAAACCTAGTTTATCAAACGGTTGATTATGTGGGTTTTCTGATGCGTTAGGTTATTTTTACTCCGCAGGCTAGAGAGTAGAAAATTGTAAAAAAAATTTTTTGTATAAAACTCCATATTTAACTTTTTCAATAGTAAATGATGAATTATATATAATAAAGGCTATACGAGATATATTTCTAATAGCTCAAGAAAAACCTTGATAATGTAAATATCAAGTATGATAAATCAAGGGTTGCTTCGCTAGTGGGGGTATTTAATTGTTCTAATATCACTAAACTTAAAGTAATTAGACGATATTTTTTTATTTATAAATTAAAAACAACAAGTAAATCCCTTGCATTTAAAAATTGATGTAAAATTCATAATTTGGTATTAAATAAAGACCATTTAACAAAAGATGGTTTAAATAAAATAGATCTATTAACAAAAAATTAATAAATTTTTAAGTTAAAGATATATTCCGATCCATTACGAAAGTAATGGTGTGTTATTTCTTTAAAAATTAGTATTTAGGAAATAACCAACATAAATGAACAAATATCTTTAAAAGTTAAAAATATAGTCCGATCCTTAGGGTAACTTAAGGTGTGTTATTCAATAGCAAGACGATGCTTGTTAAAGAATAACCAATATAAATGAACAGTAGGAGTTTGTGTTTATTATATACATTTCCTTTTATTAGCAGAAATCTGAATTTTGCTATATTTTATCTTAATTTTATTAGCTCTTATTTTTAGCTTTAATTTATATCTTGTGTTTCAGCGGTTTATTTGATTTTGCTATCAGCTATACATAGCATATTTTCTTAGATTAATTAGGCTTTTAGCAAATTATTTTACCATATCTAACTTTTGATTAATTATCTTATCACTAATTCTCTTAGCTATAGATTTTAGTTTGTTGTCTCTTATTAAAGAATTATGGTTAGGTTATTCTACCTCATTGTCTTTGTATGATAACTCTATGATTTTTGGTTCTGCTAGTTCGCGGGGGGGGGTTATCTTTCCTATTGTAAGAAAGCCAAAGCAAAAGGTAAAAACCAAAGCAAGGGTGGTGTAAGAAAGGTGCACTAAAAAGGGAAAGCTTGTATAATAAATTATCAAATAGATCATTCTTCTGTAATCTTAAAATTACTTGATGGAAGATAATTGATTTTGTTTCGTCATTTCATGGAATGATTAATAGGATTTATAGATGCAGAGGGATGGATGCTTTGTTATATTAAAAGGTAAAGGTACAGTTTTCTCTTTTAATTTTGTAATAGTGTTACATATAGACAACAAAGATGCTTTAGATTATATTCTTAATACTTTGCGATTAGGTATAGTTATGTTGATCGAACTAGACCAGAGGTTAGGTTTATTATTCGTACTCAAGCTGAAATTTCGGTTCTCCCCTGCCGGCCCCCCTCGGGGTAGAATTATTATCTAAACATCCTTTAAATACAACTAAGCATCTTAATTTATTAGCCTTTGCCAAGGCTTTTAAACTTTATATGGAGAATAGTAGCTCGGAAGGACGTCAGAAGATTAAGCCTGTAATAGAAGAGATAAAAAAAAAGCCTTAATTGATTTCAATTTACTGCCAACTCACTACAAGATAACTTCATACTGGCTATTAGGATTAGTGGAGGGTGATAGTTGATTTAGCTATCGCCCTGAGTCAAGAACCTTTACATTTGGTATTGTACAAATGGGTAATAAAGCCTTACTAGATAAAATTGTCGAATTTTTAACCAATTTAGCCTTGCAGTCTATTGGGGAGGAGGATAGAAACGATTTGGCGACACCTGTAGCCAACATTTATCCAGGAATTTCGGAGCAATATACTATAAAGGTAAGCCGTCAGGTCATTATAGAAAAAGTTATTATTCCTTTTTGCGATAGTCTTACTTGACGAACAAAAAATATTTAGATTACTGTGATTGGAAAACCATTTTAAATCTTCGTAATAAAGGGTTTCATTATTTACCAGAGGGTAAGGATTTAATTGAACGAATATTAAATCAAATGAATAACTATCGATTATCAACTTCGAAGGCACCTAGAGTTGATAGACCTCACTTGAGGCTGAGATAGCTCAATTATTAAGTCGACCCTCCAATTACGAGATTAGGGTAAAAAAATTTATCAAGTCTTTAGGTAAACCGGGGTTTTCGCCCGACCCTAGGGCGAAAACCCCGGTTTATTAGACATAAGCAAGCTCACCAAGCTATAGCTGTTCAACTAGTAGATTTACAAGGAAATATTCTTGATTCATTTAATTATTTTTACGACTGTGCTAAAATTTTAGGAATAAGTAGGACGACGGTGGCTAATAGATCATTAAAGGGTAAACAATTTATATATAAAGGTAAAAGGGCTGGGAAGGCGCCGACTCCCCTGAGAGGAGTCGGCGCCTTCCCGGCCCTCGGAGGCACCCATGGTTGACCTCTTGATCAACCATGGGCGCCTCCCACGGGTTTATTTACAAAGAAAATTCTCTTAGTTGCGCTGCTGTAATAAATATAATGCACCGCTCGCTGTTTGAGAATAAAAAACCAAATTAAGGTCTAGTTGGTCGAGATACCTATTAACGAAACTTTTAACACTTTTATATTAATTTATGGTATACAAGACAAGAGGAATAATGTTTATAATTTTCATAATTTCCAAGTCTTTATATTGGTTTTCTTTAAGATAAGTACAGTGAATATATTTATATATATCTATAAATGGTAAATATATTGGCTCTTTAATAACCAACATAAATGAACAGCAGGTCAAAAAAAAAAATGGAGGAATCTGAGTAATCTCTTCTGGCCTATTGTGGAAGTGAACCTTCTGCACTAAACCATCAAATTGACGGGGACTCCCTAAAGCAATTTCAACCAAACAAGAATGGGTAACATATCTTGTGGCACAGGTAATGGGTGGGGGGGTGGTAAAATCGAAATTGATGTCCTAAAGGCAATGGGAAATCCGCAGCCAAACACCTAAATATGTATTATAAGTAATGAGGGTGTGCAGTACATCGACTAAAAGTTGGTTGGCCCTTTCTGCTTCGAAAGCGCTTAAGAGATAGTCAAACCTCAAGTGAAAGCTTGCAGGACTATTTGGGCAGTATTGCTCCCTGGTCCGTTTCAGGGTCTGGTGTTTTACTCAAAACATGCTGCTGGTGGTCCGTTAAATGGGTATTAGTTAATAATACTTAGGGAGAAGGACCTTAACTCAGCCTGTATTGTCGAAACCTAATCCTCATTGAATCATTAGCGATAAGAAGGGTAAAGACAAATGGTTAAAGAGGTAGATTTGGTATACTTATTAATACGTTCATCACCTTTAATTGAATATAGTAGTACTGTGTTATTATTATGTTTATGAATAGGAGCATTAACTACAATATTTAGCTCTTTAGTCGGTTTATTTCAATTTGATATTAAGAAAATCATAGCTTATTCAACTATGTCTCAACTTGGTTTAATGTTTATAGCAATTGGTTTATCTTCTTACAATATTGCATTATTTCATCTGTTAACGCATGCATTTTACAAAGCAGCTTTATTTTTAGGTGCAGGATCTATTATTCATGCTATAGCAGATAATCAAGATTTACGGCGTTACGGAGGATTAATTTCATTCTTACCATTAACATACTCTGTTATGTTAATAGCCTCTCTTTCCTTAGTAGCATTCCCTTTCTTGTCCGGGTTTTATTCAAAAGATTTTATATTAGAATCAGCCTTTGGTAAATATAGTTTTAGTAGTATCTCAGTTTATACTATTGCAGTAATAGGAGCAATCTTTACAACGCTCTATTCTGTGAAGATCTTGTATTTAACTTTTTTAGCTGTCCCTTTTGGATCTAAAGTTCAGTATAAAAATGTTAATGCTTCGCTAGAAGGGGATTTTTTTATGATTTTCCCCTTAGTAATTTTAGCTTTATTTTCCATTTTCTTTGGTTATTTTACTAAGGATCTTTTCTTAGGCCTGGGAACTGGATTCTTTACAGATAATAGTATATTTATTCACCCTAGAAATGAGATCTTAATTGACACCGAATTTGCAGTACCTACTTTATTCAAGCTTTTACCTTTCTTTTTAACTATTTTTTTTAGCATGTTTGCCATCGTTTTATTTGAATTCTTCCCTGGACTTATTGCTAAATTTAAACTTACTAATTTAGGTTATTATATATTGAGTTTTTTTAATCAGAGAGGATTTATTGATATGTTATACAATAAATACATAGTGAACCTTATTTTAAATTTAGGTGGACACACTACCAAAATTTTAGACAAAGGAGCTATCGAATTAATAGGTCCTGTCGGGTTAGAGAAAGTTTTATTACGATTAAGTAAAAATATACATTTTCTAAATACAGGAATAGTTACAGATTATGCATTATATATCTTATTGGGATTTACAATTTATATCATAGTTTTATCTTTTGAGAGTTCCATAGGTTTTGACTTAATTATTTTCATTCTTATTACCATTACATCTTTAGCAATTATTTCATCTTCCCCTGTGCCGTCCTCCGAATTGAAGGAGGACACACTAAACCAGCGATTTATTACCGCAGCCTTGCTGCGCAAGCGAGAGCGAGGTTTTAATAATAAACGCATCAACCAGGTTGTGGCGCCTCTATCTTATAAACAAGGAGTTAAATTTTATTCTATTTATAATAAAAATGACTTTATAACTAAAAATGTTTTAGCTAGTACAGAAGAGTCAGCTGACAAACCAGCAGTTTTGCCCTCGCCGGTTAAAATTTATAATTTTTATTCAGATAGGAAACAAATTCTTCTAGAAAATAACGGAAAATCAGGTATTTATCGTTTCAGGAACTTAGTCAATGGCAAAACCTATATAGGCAGCGGGGTGAATTTGTACACAAGAATTAAGCATTATTACTCACTCACGTTCTTAGAAACACAAATTCGCAAAAATAAATCTATGATTTATAGATCTATTATTAAACACGGTTATATAAGCTTTGCCTTGGAAATTTTGGAGTACTGTACAACTAAAAAGTGTATAGAACGGGAACAATATTACTTAGATCTCCTAAAGCCAGACTATAATATCTTAAAAGTTGCAGGGTCTTCTCTTGGTAGAAAGCATTCTGAAGAGACAAAAGCCAAATTATCTGCATCATTAAAAGGGTGAACTCGGACTGCTGAACATAAAGCTAAACATTTAGAACACCTAAAACGTCTTCATTCAAGTGCCGAACAAAAAGAACGGTGAAAAAAGATGAAAGGTCAAGCCAGACCAGAAGGAGCTGGTAGGCCTAGTATTTCTGTAGAAGTGTTGGATTCTCTAGATGATAAAACCACAGTTTACCCTTCTATCCGCGAAGCTGCTAGAGCAATTGGGGTGGATCTGAGTACTATTAGAAAGGCATTTATTTGCAAGCCAGGTGAATCCTCTGTTTTAGTTAAAAAGAATCGATATAAAATCACTAAATTGTCAACTGGATAAGTAATTAATACCCCCCGACCCTTGCCTAATCCTTGAGGACAAGACCTCCAGGGTCGGGTTTTTACTTTTTAGTTAAGTAAAAACTAAAAAGTCCGGTAAAAAAAAATATAGTTTAAGGCCCTGTTTTAAATTGCTCTGCTAATAATGCCACTTAATTTGCGCGCGGTTCCTTTTTTTTTTTTTGCACCCTTTTCTTTAGTCTTTTAGCCATTGTTTTATTAGAGTTCTTTCCTAGTTTAATTACTTTATTTAATCAAAGAGGATTTATTGAAATGTTTTATAATAAATACATAGTGAACCTTATTTTAAATTTAGGTGGACACACAACTAAAATTTTAGATAAAGGTGCTATAGAGTTAGTGGGTCCAGTAGGTCTAGAGAAAGTTTTATTACGATTAA
>JAOYNC020057960.1:0-10442 GCA_025802115.2 Bertia moriformis
GCGTCGACGCGGGAAAACTCGGCAGGCAGGACAAGACAGACCAAAAAGAAAAAAGAAAAAAGAAAAAAGAAAAAAAGATTTTTCGGTTCCTGCTGCTGGCGCCTACTACGCGCAACCTTGATTTGGCACAAATCCCGCCCCTACCCCCATGCATCTCCACCCAAAAGGGGAGCGGCAGTGGTGGTGCGCATCCGTCGGCGCCCACCCTCGCGCCCCTCGCGCCCCTCGCGCCCCTCGCACCCCTCGCGCCACCCACACATCAATGTCACATTGCTGAGGACCCGACCGACCCGACCTGATGTGGCCAGAACAAACAGACCAATCGTATCCAATTAAACCCGGACCAACCCCACTTTTCGAGAGCGGTCGAGCCCTTATGGCTATTGCCCACCAGGTACATGGCCTAGGGCACTACGCTTTCCGCGAGTGCTCAGGCTTATACTTGGTGGGACTTCTTTTATTCATTCAAACTAAGCTATCGAAGGGGAATGCTCCTTAATATGGGAAATGTGTGCGCGGGAGTATGGGGCAGACCCTTCGGGTCTTGGCGTGAGGGCGTGCCAGGTGGTACCTCCTGGCCGGTGGGGAAACCCGGGAGCCACAAGCTGTCGAGCCCTGGACAAAGATCCCGATATCTTTGTTTTCCTCGACGTGGATAACATTGCGGGCAAAGGCGGCGGGACACGGCGCGCCCGCTGGTTTTCATTAGGTAGGTCGGGTTTCTCGGCCCACCAGTGATCCCGGCAGGAGGACGGACAGAAATAGGAATCGGGCTGGGGCCCCCGTAAGGGGGCTGACTGGCTTACCGGCTCGCCGATAATTGGTGGGAATGAACGTGAACCCCGGGAGCACCAGGGATCCACGTGTTTACTGATTGAGGGGGAGCGGCGAATATTGTATTCCGTCTGTCTACCCTTAATTCTCTGGCCGCTGCTGGCCCCTTGTCCTCCCAGCGAGGGAAACCCTGCTTAGTAATACCCACCGCCCTGCCCTCTGGCTGAACCAGCTTTCTAGGTGGTCCGATGTCCGGGCCAGCGTCGACGTGCCGGACCAGCTCGCCCGCGCCTGGCTGCATGTCGTCATGGGGCTGGTCTACGCGACCGTGTGGTCCTACGGCGACCTGCTCGACATCTGGGCCCAGCACATCGACATCGCGGACGGATACATGCAGGACGGCATGCGGGCCGTGCTCGACCGGCTGGCCGGCCGCGCCCTGCTGGACTATGCCGTCGTGCGCCCGACCGAGCTGCTGGGCCTGGCCGGGCTGGCGCTGCTGTCGGACGCGGTCGGGCCGTACCCCGACGTCACCGACACGTACGAGGCGTACCTGAAATCGCTCGAGAGCGACATCAGCGCGCGCGCGTCCCCGTCGCATCAGTACCGGCTCAACAACGTGCGCAGCGAGATCGCCATCGTGAAGCACACGCGGGCGTCTCAGCTCAGCCTGGTGCAGTGCCTGCGGTCCGCCTGCTCGGCCGCCAGCTCGCAGAGGTTCATCCCGTCGTCGTCCGACTGGGCGCGGCAGCCCCGGCCCGGCCAGGAGACCAAGAGCGGCGGCCCCGCTCCGGCTCCGCCCCCGCCCCCGCCCCCTGACTACCATCCCTACTACTTCTCCTACCCCCTCTCCGGGGGCGGAGGGATGCCTCAGGGCTACGACCGGTTGGTGAGCGGCGGCGGCGCCGACGCCGCATCAGCCGCGCCGCCGCCCGCCCCGCTCGACGAGTACAACCGGCTCTCAAGCACGAACCCCGGCGGACTCCGTGACCTCTTCTTGTCGGACGGGGCTCTGATTCTGGAGCGCAAGGTGCGCGACTTTGAAGAATTCTGGGGCCAGACCCGCCTGTTGGAGCAGGCAAACACCGCTCGCCTGGACGTGACCCGAGACCGGCAGGAGCGGGCCACGTACGCCTTCACGGTGGTCACCATCATATTCCTGCCCCTGAGCGCGGTCGCGAGCGTGTTCGGGATCAACACGACCGACATACGGGACATGAACTACGCCCAGTGGCTCTACTGGGCAGTGGCCCTGCCCGTCACGGTGCTGGTCATCATCGTGGGTCTCTGGTGGATGGGGGAGCTGTGGGCGCTGGTCGAGTGGTGCCTGCGGGGGATAGGCCTGCGCAAGGGGGACCGATGGCGTGGTGGCGGCGCTGACAGTGGCGGGTTCTGGCCGGGTGCAAACGGGGCCGGAGCACAGCAGCAGCAGAAGCCGAGGGAGGCGGCGGCGGCGGCGGCGGCGAACGCGACCGCGAAACCCGATCGTGGGGGTGTGGACCCAACAGCAGTAGCAGAAGCAGCAGGAGAGAGACCTGCCCGGGCATCGACTGGTATCTCGGTATCGTCATCGACAAAGAGCCGCACCCGTCGGCGGCGGGGCAGCGCCGGACGCGCGCCGCCGCCCACCGTTACCGTGAAAGATGAAGAGGAGGTCGGCGACAACGACGACGACGACCACCGCGACCGCGACGACCGCCATGTGCCCCTCTCGGCCGCCACCGCCGACCGGAGAAGAGGAGGCGGGAGGGGGGTCGGCGACGTAGGCATGCAGCCAGTCGCGGGCCTGCGGCGGGACCGCCACGCGGCCGAGGACCGCCGGCGCGCTGCCCCCGACGGCCGGATCCAAGATGAGGTCGAACGAGCGTTTGAGAACGAGCGACAAGAGCAGATGGCGCGACAGGTCGTGGACCGGCTACGCCGGTCTCGAGACCGGACACGGCAGGAGCTCGAGGTTCTGCGCCTCGAGGTGGAACGGAACCGGGCCTGGCTGGGGAGACAGCGAGAGATGCAGGCTCGTGGGAAGCCGCCGGTCGATAAGCAGGAGGGCGGAAGAGAGAGAGATAGGGGTGAGGGTAGGTATGAGAGGGACAGGGGTGGGGGGGGTGAGGGCAGGTATGAGAGGGACAGGGGTGAGGGGGGTGGGGACAGGAGGCATAGGGATTCGAGGGGGAGAGGTGAGAAATCGAGCCGCGCCGACTGGGGGCGGGAACGGGAGCGGGACGGAGATATGGACAGGCGGGCCACCGTCGCTGGAGAGGGAGCACCTGCGAGAGATGAGGCAGACAATGGAAAGGGCTGGCGGAGAGGTAGGGGCAAGTCAGCTGGATCTATAATGGTCGAGATCGGCGAGGACGAGGCCGGGACCGGGGCCGTGGACGTCGAGGAGGGAAGGCGAGAGAGCTGGCACAACTTTGAGGACAACCGGCAGTGGTTTGAGGAGAATGGGATCAAGGTGGTTGCCGCACGGGGGCGAGGGGCGGCGGAGAATGAAGAGGAGGAGGAGGAGGATGGGAAGAAGCCGAGACAGGATGATTCGGATGATGAAAAGCGGGGACGAGAAGGCGATGAGAGGCGGACACGTGCGGATGAGAAAAGGCCAATGCGGAACGAGAGCACAGAGAAGGCAGCATTGTGAGGGCCCTCCGGGGTGGGGTGGTGGCGGTGGTGGCGGTGGTGGTGATGATGGTGACGGTGGCTATGGCGGCGTTTGTAAAATGAGGTGCGTGCGGAGGCGGGGGGGGGCATGGAACCATGTACAACAATGATGGCATCAGACGAGGCCAGGTCATATAGGCATATATAATAATGATGATTGATACATGGTGGAGTGGCGTCGCGATATCCGGGTTGGATCGTGATACTCACGCTATCATGTACTCCGCCAGCCAGCAGGCATGGCTGTGCCCAGACTCAGGACGTGCAATGTTACGATAATCATTCCGAGGTGACCAACCACGGGACGCAATAGAGCTGTGGTCGCAAGGCAAGGCAGATGCGGTAGTCGGGTTGGACTTGTAATCTCCTCGCCTGCGGAAGTCGTTCGGATGATCCGTAGCTGAATCAAAGGTTAAGAGCAGGCTCCGCAGCACAGAGCAGAGGCATGAAATCAACTCCTGGCGCTGGACGAGGTCACGCAGCCCCGGCGCTGCTTGGTTTACCTCCCAGGCCACCGCCTGCCGTCGATCGAGCCACGGCAATAAATTGAAGTTGAAAACCACAGGAGAGACAGAACGCGGCCTTCACACTGGTGTTGTCGTTATTTTATAATCATTTTCCCAGATTGAGCAGGGGCAGATGAACCGCGGCATCGCGGCGGTGCACACAACGTCCCCAGACAGGCACACCACATCCCTCGACGGGGCAGGCCGGGGAGGCAGATCAGCATTGTCGCGTGGGCGCCAGTGTGTGTGTTTATATTTCGCCGGTTTACTCCAGAATCTCGATATCGGGCGGGTCAGAGCTATCCGAGATACATAGACTAGACTGGTCAGAATTAGCTGCTCATCGCAGCGAGAGGACTTGACAATATCCCGAGGGCTGGCCCTCGAGATGCGGACGGGTTTAGTATGGGGATTGGGGCCGACCACATCGCCCCGTGGGGTATCTGCTCTTGGCATGGGCGCCAGTCGACTCGCCGTCCGAGGGGGTGGCTTCCGGACGGGAGGTGCCGGGAGGGAGGTGCTGCTGGCGAGGATAGCGAGCGGCAAGTGGTGCGGCCGGTCGAGACGGCGGGCCTGGGGAAAGGTCTCTCTCTGGGCCTGGGCCGGGCCTACCGGACCCACCGGACAGACGACGGCATCAAGCACACACTCCCACTCTTTACCGGACAGACGACGGCGTTCAGCACGAACACACCCGCACTCTCTCTGTGGATGGCAGACAAATAGCGTCGTCAGACGCACGCTCACACCTGGTGCGATGTATCCAGATAGCGTCACTGTACACACCCACACCCGTGGCGGGACGGATCAAAATCCTGGACAGGCGAACACATGTTCGATACACATGCACGCACTTGTTGGCGGGAGCAGCGGGAGGTGCCACATCGGACGGGGGACGCTGGGTCGGGTCATCGAGCATGATTGGCCACGCCTGGGGCCACCCGCGGGTCGGGACCAAAACACACAGGACAATGCGGCCGTGTCTCAAATTCCTTATCATCTGAGAGGAGGGCTTTCCAGTTCCAAGTTCCGCCCGCCTCTCTGCGCATCTCTGCCTTGTGAGCCGGGAGCGCGGTCGGCCGGCGCCAGCTCCCACTCGGCTGGGAAGCCCGGCATGCTGGATCTTTTATCTACATCTGAGGAGGGGCGATCGAATCGGCAGACAAACTCGACCAGAACTGAAAAATGGCTGGCTGGGCAGCCAGCCTGCGATCCGAGGCGCATGTTAGACCAGAGCCAAGTGCCACGCGATAAACTCGACCAGCCGGGACAGGCTGGACAGACCAGGACCTCAGAACCAGCCGGAGAGTCCCGTCCCAGCCGGGACCACAAATTCGATAAGCTGGACCAGAACTAAAAGCTGCCCCTGCTCCCTCCTCCACGGGAGCGAAAAAAGTAGAGAAAAAAAAAGAAAGTGGAGAGAGAGGGAGCAGGCGGTGTGAGCGCCCGTCCCGCCACGGCCCAATCCTGGTCTGGTCCGGCCTGGGACATTTGCCGCCTCGGCCTTGTGTCTTGCCAGGATCACGCCGAGGGCGGGGATACATGCATCGGGCAGCGAGTGAGGTGAGTCGCAAGCGGCTCAGCCGACAACTTCCCTGGTTTCTCCCCCCTTTCCTGCATCAAGGGCGGCGGCGGCATGCGTGACGTGGTGGGCACAAGACGTCATCGGTCGATCCGGAATCCAGCGCTGAGGACCAATCACGCGCGCTCAAATAGCCCTCGCCGCTTTGTGTGCCTGCCCCGCTCCCCGATCCTCTGGTTATCGTCCGGTTACACGAGCAGGGAATTCAGTTCCCGCCCGGGCTGGGCTCGGTCGGGTGTCGTAGAGGGGTATTAAAGAAGAATGGCCCGGCCTGCTGCTGCGCTGATCTCTGCTGCTCTCTGCTCTGCTCCTTCTCGTGCTCCGCATTTCTGCTCCCTCTACCAGCACCGCGGCCGACACGTCGGCCTCTTTCGTACTCCTTTGGCCTTGTTTCGCTTTCTCAGCGTCGAGTCCGATACGGCGGACGGCGCGCTGAGTTCTGGCTTTCCTCAGTGTCGATCGAGGTCCAGTTGAAGACGTGGTACCCTTTTTCTGTTCCCGGGGCACTGAGACCGAGTCCAGTGCATCCGACGGCGGACCTTTTTCTACTTCCCTCTCGGGATCGCAACTCCAGTACCCCCGACTTCCTTTTGCTGCCACTTCTCTGATCGCGCCCCGTGCCCCGTGCCCCTTTTAACCATCCTTCTCGTCCTCGGCCCACTCGCCGCCGTCCCCGACCGCCACTTCTCGGAACCCAATCCTCGCTTCAACAAGCTGCCACGATGTGTATGGACTGCCCCCCCCTCCCCACTCTCCCCGCTAACATCCCCCTCAAGCCAGAGATCACTATCACAATGTCAAGCACCTCTATCTCGAGCCGTCAGTCCCCACCACCAAGCGGGTCCGCAGCCGCGTGATCACTCTGCTGGACCCGGCCAGCCCGCGCTACGTCGAGGAGCAGCAGCAGCTCGTGCACGTCCCCGTCCGGACGCCCGCGCCCGTGCACGTTCCGATCCCCGCCCCCCCGCCCTCGTACCCGCCCCAGCCCCCGACGCTACCCGCCCACTCGCCGGCGCAGACCCCGGTCTATCAGGCGCCGGCCCCTCAGACCCCGGCCCCGCCGCCCATCTACCATGCTCCCTATATCCCCTCCCCCGCGCCGATCTATGCTCCGCCGCGTACACCGCAGCCCCCCCCTCCGACGACAGTGGTGATCGCTCCGCCGCGGCCGCCGCCGCCGACTGTCGAGAGGATCACGGTTGACGTGGAGACGTCATCGACGTCCTCCTCGTCATCCAGGGGGTCGAAGCAGCGCCACACCAAGTACCACCACCAACACCGCCACAGCCACAGCCGCAGCCACAGCCACGGCCACAACCGGCACCCGTCCTCCTCCTCTGCGAGGGCCGACAGCCGGCAGCGACGGCATGGGGACGATAACAGGGACCGGGACCGGGACCGGGAGAGGGACCGGGAGAGGGAGAGGGACCGGGAGAGGGAGAGGGAGAGGGACAGGGACCGGGATGGCCACCGGCGCCACCGGGACGACCCGCGAGACAGGGAGATCGTGATCGAGCGCGAGCGCGAGCGGATCGTCCCCGTCCGTGTGCCGGTCCCGGTCCCGTACGAGGTCCAGGTGCCGTACGAGGTCCAGGTGCCGTACGAGGTCCAGGTGCCGTACGAGGTCGAGGTCCAGGTCCCGTACGAGGTCAAGGTACCGTACGAGGTCAAGGTACCGTACGAGGTCAAGGTGCCGTACGAGGTCAAGGTGCCGTACGAGGTGCCGATCCATCACCACCACTTCGCGCCCGCCCCCACGCCGCCGCCTCAGCCAACCCCGTCCCCGGCGGCGCCGATCCACGTGAACGTGCCGGTCAAGATCGAGCACGTGATGCCGGCGCCGAGCCCGCCTCCGGCTCCGCAGTCCCCTCCGGAAAAGGAGGTGCGCGAGGTGAGGGAACTGTTCCGTCATGTGGGCGCGCCGCAGCGTCGGCAGGAGCGCCAGCCGGAGAGCGAGCCCGAGCGCGAGCCGTCGCCCCCGCCCATGTTCCGGCATGTGGCCCCCAGGGAGAATGAGGGGCCGCGGGAGAATAAGAAGGGCCCGGTGAGGGAGAGGGAGAGGGTGGTGGTCGACAGCTGGGAGAGGGACCGCCGGTACCATGATAGATATTAGGGCGGAGGGGGGACTTGTGGGGCTGCGGGTGGGCGCTTGTTTATCGGCAACAGGGGTGTGCGGAGAAGGGCAGCCGAGATATACTGAGATGAGCTTGTAATCGGCTCTATTCACACTGATCGGCTCGCCGTGCCGATCTTGGGCTATCTGGCTTTGACAAGCTTAGGACGAGATTGGCATTCTCACCAGCCTCCCCGCACGACAGCCCCACTTGTACACTGGTATCTTGATTGCGGAGATTTTCAAAATCCAGCTGGCCGTCTCCCTGACTCGACATGTATCAACTTGGGATGGCATCTACCTCGTCTTTCTTCTTACCCCCTCGTCGTAGTCCCCCTAGCCTCGGGTCGCGGCCAGGGTCGACGGCCGACACGCGGGCTCGACACGTTTTGCTCGAAGCGATGCGGACCAGAGGGAGGGCCTGACCAGATGCGCGGGTGCCGCGATGACGGTGGAGAATGAGCAAGCGGGCTGAAATGAGTGAGCGCCGCCCCCCCCGCGTCCTCCCCCGCCAGCCGGCTGCTGGGGGTTGGCGCCAGCCCGGGCGTACATACCGGACGGCAGCGCGGGAATCCCCGAGAGGCTGGGGCGGTAGCTCGAAACGAGGGAGAGCTGCATCATTTTGCGGTCTTGGAGGGCCCCGGTGGAGCAGACGAGGCATGGCAGGACCGCGCTGCCAGTCCGCGAGGTGGACTGATGGGGGGGGGCATGTGTATGTCGTGCGTCATCGCCAAGACCAAGGCAGGAAGAAGCAGAAGCCCCTGATGGGTGACTCGAAGATATAGTCAGTCTACCTGGCCGGCACGGGTGTCGTCTCTGGAGAGTTGGCAGATCGAGGACGCCATCGGGCCGGGCGGAGAGGCAGCGGGCGTCGACCCCTTGCTGCCACATTCGCTTGGACACAATATAGACTGGGTGTGGGCTGAAATAAAGTGAGGCGGGCCGAAATGACACAAAGAAGAGGCCGACAAGCAAATGAGTGTGTATCGCTCCTTGTCACTGCCTCCAGAGGAGTCGGCTCGTGGAGGACGTAGGTGACCCCGGCCAGAGACAGCAGCGGTCGAGTTGGAGGTTGGGGGGTAAAAGGCCTGGGGAAATACGGTGCGACAATGGCCGTCTGGCCGGCTCCGATCCATGCCGTCTTGGTCTGCGGTGGCCATCCTTCCCTGTGTATCCGGGTTCGAACAAAGGCTGCTGTCCTCGGACAGGTAGTCACGTAGACTTCCGTACGGCAGCCAGAGATGATCAGGCGCATTACCGGGCATCGAGCGAATGACGTATATACGCCATGGCCCGTGCCGCTCGCGGATCGCGGCAGACTGTCCGAGGCTAATAAGGCTGGCCGACGGCGGTGGCGGTGTCGGGATCAAGTCGAATGGGACTGGCAGTGTGATCGGTGGACCAGTCCGTCGGACTTGGAACCGGATTCGAGGCCACCGAGGGACACGCTATGACTACGACAAGATGGCCCCCCAGTCCAACGGCCCAAGTCCACCGGCCCAAGCCCTGATCCGAGGCCTTGCGGCCCCGGGGGCCCGTGCCTACCGGGGAAATAGAACTTGGGCTTGGCTGGAGCAGGACGGACATGAAATCGCGGCCCGTGCTTGTTGTCCCATATAGACCAGGTGTTCAAGCCGAGAATCGTATCGTGAATGTAGACAAGTCATGGTACCGGTCGAGAACGATCTAACCCTACCACAACCTCGTTGCCGTTGACAGTCGGCAATGCCACCACAATTCTGCAGCAATCCGCCTTATCCCTGATCCACCCTTGCTCACGCATCACTCGGCCTCTTGTTGCTGTCGGTCTCGAGTCACCCCCACCTCCCTGCCCCTCCCCCCCGCGCAATCCACCATCCGCGTCCTTGTGCGGATTTTGGGCCCGGTCCGGCCGACGGCCGGCTACGCTGCCACGGCGGCCCTGCCGGCCCCCTGCCACTCCATCCGCTGCTCCACCCTCCGGTACTCGTCCATCAGCCGCGTGCCGTGCCAGCCCAGCAGCGCGCAGCTGGAGAAGGACACGATCATGTACAAGTACCACATCCAGTACTGGGGCGTTTTCTGTCCGGGCCGCCGCGTCAGCAGCCGTTAGCAAAAAGACGGCGGGAGAGGAGGATGCGGATGATGGCCGGATGACGCACCATCGTGGCCCGGGTGGCGGTGGCAACCAGCACTATCGAGCCCAGGGTGCCGGCGGCGATGCAGATGCCGCACCACACGACGCCGACGCGGAGGCTCATGGCGGCCAGGCCGCTGGCCACCGGCGCCGCCTGGTTGCGCATCTTGTGGGCGAGGCCCAGCGCCCAGGCCGCCATGAAGAGGGAGGAGAGGCCGGTCATGACGACCTGACACGGCGGGGCAGGAGCGAACGTCAGCCAGGTGGGCCACGGAAGAGGGATGGAAGCTGGAGAGAAGGTGGCGGGAGGAGGAGAGGGGGAGGGGAGGATAGGGGGAGAGGAGCGGAGGAGCAGAACAACGCACGAAAAGCCAGAACGCGGTGCCCCCGGCGCCGAGCCCTGTCACGATCCGACCCTGGCGCCACTCGTACGCCGCGAACGCGGTCTGGAACGTGCCGCCGAGGGCAGCCAGGACGGCGAACCTGGCGAGGCGGCGGCGCAGCCAGGGGACCCGCGCGCCCATGATGGTGCGGGAGCGGGCCAGCGCGGCGCCGGCGCCGAATTGGCCGAGCTGCACGCCGGCGTTGCCGATGTCGGCGTCATCGCCGCTGCTGCTGTTGTCATGATCCGCCCACGCGGCGGGAGGGGCGAGCGCGGGGGGGTAGGCGGGCGCGGCGGGGGGGGGGAGGACG
>JAOYNC020058156.1:0-10430 GCA_025802115.2 Bertia moriformis
CGCGAGAACGGCGTTTATGGGTAGCAATCCGCTGAAGTTTCAGAAAACCCAACTTTCCGGAATCGTGGACGGAGATGAGATCAAGCCACCCTAGGGGCCACGATTCGGTGTTCATAAGGGTTAACGCAGAGGCGTTCTGATCCAGAGCATCAGAAAAAGAGCCGTCACGAAGAAAGCGGCCACCACTATCCACCAGATCCGCCACTTTCGCGCGTAGTCCGCTTTATACCCCGTCACTTTCGGATCCGAAGCGTCATACTTTACGATGAGCGATTCGCCCACATTCATTGACTTGAACGTGTAAAGCTCACCCTCGAGCGTTGTCCCTGGGCCTCATACGAAAATGTGACGATGACCTGACGCCGCCCTCTTGTGTAGATCGGCTCGACCTTGACCACTCTTCCATCAGTTTGTTCCCAAATGGTCTGAGACATTGAACCATTATCCTCGCCCCAACAGCTTCTGCCCGGGTGCGGATTCGCACCGACAAGTCGCCACCTCGGCATCAACGGGTCCGTGCAGATGCTCGGTTCTCTGAAAACGACGTTTTCGGAAACGGCCGAGATCAGTATCGATATGTCGCGTTATCGTCAGTAGTGCTCCCTGACGAGAGAAGCCCTCCCGACCTGACTGACTCACCGCATTGAACGACAAAAGAACTCGCGCGACAAGGAACCCGCGCCAGTTCATAAGCGCCGTTGGACTGGACCATCGACGACCAAACTGCTCGCGCCACAAGCATCGAGCGCATCGAAGCCTCACAGGAGAATTCCATGGCAGACACCCACACGCTCATCAAGCAGGCCTACGCCGCCTTCAACGCGCGAGATATTGACGGTGCCGTGGCCCTAATGACTGCAGACGTGGCGTGGCCCAAAGCTTCTGAGGGCGGCAAGGTTATCGGCAAAGAAGAGATTCGCGCCTACTGGATGCGGCAGTGGGCGGAGTTCGATCCCCATGTCGAACCGCTTGCGATCACCGACGAAGCCGATGGCAAGGCTCGCGTCCGGGTGCACCAACTCGTCAAGAGCCTCGACGGTGAGGTCCTCTCCGACAGCGAAGTTCTCCATGTCTTCACCCTGAAGAGCGGCCTCATCGCAGCCATGGATCTCGGCGACGAAGCCGACGCGGCCGCCGGCCCATCGGCCGCGTTCGCTCATCGCTCCTGACCTTCATCAGCGTGCATGGAAGCCTGACCCACCGCGAGTGTGCTCGCGGCTATCCCGCCTTCGCAGCTCCGGGCACCTTGTAGGTGCTGAGGATGGCGCCCGACGGAAATGCCTGGGTGCCAACCAGCTCGAAAGAGCGTAGCGGCGTGCCGTCCGCAAACAAGCGCTTTCCCGCGCCGAGCAGGACCGGATACACGATCAGCAGCACTTCATCGGCGAGCCCATGTTCCAGCAGCGTCGACGTCAGCGTGGAGGGGGTATGTAGGATATCACAGTCGGTGAGGGAGCATAGGAGCACATTAAGCAAAAGCCGATCAACTTACTACCTTGACAACATGAGGCAGAACCTGACTATCACTAGTAGACATATGGAGCAGACAAAATGCGACTGGGGTTATTCACGTATACAGATGGATAGGTCGCCATATATCCCCGCCTCCGCCTCCGTCACCGCCACCGCCACCGCCACCGCCTCCGCCTCCGCAACCACTGCCATCACCGCTACATCCACCACCGCCACCACATCACCTAACGGAGCACCGGGACTCTGGCCCCTCCTCCAGCTCCCCTGCCATTCCTTATCAGAATCCTCGGCCGGGCATTGCCCATGCCCGACACATCTGAATGGCCCCTCTGCCTCACCTTACATTGTGCACTGCATAAAGAAAAACCTCCTCATTAATCTCTGCCGGCTCTACCGGCTCTACCTCCCCTACGATCTCCATTAGATCAGCCACCCCCCTCCACCACAACGATCTCCGATAGATCAGCCACCCCCCCTCTGCCCCAACGATCTCCGATAGATCATCCACCCCCCACTCGGCCCCCTCTGCCCCTCTGCCGCCTCCGCCACCACCGCCTCATCCCCCTCCTCCAGCCCCCCCCCCTCACCCCTCCCTCGGCCGCTTGTTGGAGTCCTCGGCCGCGGCATTGCCGCCCGCTGCCTCCGAGTGGCCCCTTGGCCTCTTGACTCCCTGGCCCCCGCCGCCTCCCCCACCCCGTGGCTTGCCACCACGGCCTCTGCCGTGGTGGCCGTGCCCGTTCTTATACTGGGCCGCGGCCGGCCCAGTTGGCACCACCGGGGAGCGAGGGGCTTTTCAGCTGTTAGTATATTCCAGTGGACAGCGGGGCGGGCGGGGTTAAATAGGAACTCACGAGTCTGCCCAGCGGCCGGGGCTGGGACTGTGGCGGGTGCAGGAACCGCTGCTTCCTTGGGCGGCTCCTCTGTGACCTCCTTCACCTCCGCCCACACCTGGGCGACCGGCCGCAGCGGGGTCTCGCCTGCAGCCTTCTCCACCACTGCGAGCCGGCTGTTCGCAAGCCCAAGCCTCTTCTCCGCCATGTTAATGCGGAGAAGGCCGCGCTTGCAAGACAGCTCTTCAGCCGACTCGCGAGCCGACTGGATCTTTGGCTCATACTCGGCTCGCAGCCGTGCGGCCTCAATGTCCACGCGCTTCTTGATGTTGTTTGCCACGATGCTCTTAACCGTGACATTTGTCGACAAGAACCGCCGGACCTCGGCGTCAGGGAGAGCGGCAAGCATCTCATCCTGAGTGGTCGGCGTATCGGCCGACGGGGTGGGGTGGGAGGTGATGATGCCAGCCTCCGAGATAATTGGGCTGGGCTGACGAGCCATCTGCGGCGGCGTGGTCACCTCATCCAGGGCGGCAGAGGTAGATTCCTGCCGCTGTTGCTGCTGCTGCTGCTGGTCTGCCTCCCAGGTGGCCTTCTCCTGTTCCAGCTTGATTGCGAAGTCGTCTTCCAGCTTCGTGCGGCTCTCCTTCAGCCGGTCGTTGAAAGCCGCCTTCATCTTGTCAGATCAATCCTTGATGATCTTGGTCTGGTTGGCCTCCAGCTCACTGGCCTTGGCTCCGGCGTCGACCCGGCTCTGCTCCAGGTCCTTGGCGGCGGTCTCGAGCACGACAAGGCGGGACCGAAGCTCGGTCACCGTCGACTGGGCGGCTGCCAGCTGGTCGCGCAGTTGCTGCTGCTGCCGCTCCGCCGCAGCGGCGGACTGGGCTGGGGCTTTGGGTATCGCCTTCTCCAGCCGCGCCTCAATGAGGGCCTTTGCCGCCGTGACAGTCTCGAGCTGGCGCTCAAGGTTGCCGATGCGCAGCTGCAGTTGCACGACAAAGGTGATGTTCACCTCGGGTGACATGGGCGTCTGGCTCATAACCTGCTGGACCCAGGCATCAAGCCTGGCCACCTGCCCCTTGTGTTCATCCACTTCGGCTCGAGCCGCGGCCAGGTTGTCCTCGCTGGCCTTCGCGTGTATTAAAGCATCGTTGCGCTCACCAGTGAGGCGCTTAGACCGTTCTTTGAACTGAGCCACGAGCTTTTCACGCGAGCTTGCCCAGCCGGCCCGCTCCTCCTCCAGTGTCTCCTGCAGGTCGGCGACTTCTTTCTTGAGCTTCTCTGACTCGGCCGGGTTGGCAGCGGCTTTGCCCGGATACTTGGCGATGATTGCCTCCGTACGGCGCTGCCACTCGTCGCGGTCGTGCCGCACCGCTGCCAGCTCGTCTTCCAGATGCGTGCTGCCTGCCCGCAGGCCCTCAACCTCGGTCTGGAGAGATTGAATCTGGACCAGGAGGGAATCTGCCTCAGCGGCCCGCGCGGCCATGCCGGTCTGGTTCTCTTCCAGCTCGGCCCGCAGGCGGGCGCTGCGCTCACGGTGGTCGTTGAGCTCGCCGAGCTTCTCCATCAGCTCGGCGTGAGGAAGGTTCGTGGCGTCGGAGGCGGATGCGGCCGCCGTCGCCGCCTTTCTCTCTTGTTCCAGCACCAGCCGGATCTCGTCAAGTTCCATGCTGAGGACGTCAACCTGTCCCCGCAGTCGCATTGCTTCGGCAGTCTTCACGTTGAGGTGGGCCTCGTTGCTCTCCTTCTCCCGACGCAGGTAGTTGTTGAGCTCACGCAGCCCTTCATACATGGCCAGCATATCTGGGCCGGTTCCGGTGCCCGAGGCGGAAGACTGGCCGAGGGGCTGCACCGTCGAGGTCCGTAACTGCCTGGCGGATAGAGCCTGGCGGGTGAGGCCGTCAAGCTGGTCAAGCAAGATTTCGATCTGGCGCTTCCCGGCGTCGTCGCGGGCCTTGAGGTCCGAGACCTCACGATTAAGCTCCCCCATTCGGTCTTGCCAAGAGGCCTCAGCATGGTCGAACGCGATCTTCGCCGAGGCCGCCAAGGCCTTGGCGACCGCCAGCTCGGTCTTGGCCTGATTATGCGAAGAGTTGAGGGCCAGAAGCTGCTTCTCAGTCGCCGTGTGCGCGGCCAGCTCGGTCTCATAGTCCTTTTGAGCTTTGGCTGCAACTTGGGCCTGGATCTGCATGTCTTCCTGGTGGTACCGTGCCGCCTCGACAAGGCGCTCGACCTCCTTGTGCTCTTGGGCCATCTCGGTCTGGTGGGTGACCAAGGCGGCCTCCTGGCGCTTCACCAGGTCCGCTTCCGCCCGCTCCAGGTCGGATATCTTTTGGAGGGCCACATTCAGCTCACCCGTCAATTTTTCCATACGGGCGGACAGGCGTTTGCCCTCCTCAATCTCCCTATCGATGATGGCTTGGGACTCCGCTTCCAGCACCTCTCGGGCCGTGGTCGCAGACAGGAGAGCGTTCTCGAGATCCTTGCTGATCGCCCTGTGTTGCTCCACCTCGCGTTGCGTGTCCTCAAGCTCGGACTGGGTTGAGTCAAGCTGGCGGCGTAGGGTGTCAAGCTCATCACCCATTTCGCGGAGGACGGATGCATTGTCTGACGCCGCTTCTTGTACAACACGTGCAGCATGCTGCGACTCCAGGTCATCGGCGTGTGCAGTGGCCGTCTGCAGCTTGGCTTCGAGGATCGTGATCTGAGATTCGAGCCGGTCTCGTTCAGCGGTCAGCTCCGTGGCCTCCCTGGTCTTGTTTCTCAGCGCTTCAATGGTCCGGCTGTGCATCAGGTTCAGATCCCTCTCATTGGCCTTGAGATCCTGGTGGTTGGATTGCTCCTCGGCGAGGCTGCTTCGGACTTCGCCGAGTTCAGTCTCAAGCCTGACCGTGCGAGCCTCGGCAACCCGGCGAGCCTCGGCTTGCGAGATCTCGCGCTCATTCTGGATGTTCATGGAATCTGCCAGGACTTGGGTGAGACGGGTATTGTCCTTGATGAGCGCATCGTTGTCGTGCGCGAGCCTCTCCTGGATGTTGCGCCAGAGCTCCTTCTCGGCCGCCATGTTGGCGGCCTCCCTCCGCAGGGACTCGAGCCGGCAGTTGGATGAGACCAATTCGTCCGTCAGACTCTCAATCCGGCTCTGCAGCCCAACCACAGTGGCAGACGCGGTGCAGTGGCTCTCCCGGATCTGAGCAATCTCCCCCTGAATGGCAGTGTAGTTGCTCTGGAGCGTGGCGTAGCGCTGCGTCGCGAGCGCCTCCCGAGATGCGAGGGCGGCCATGTCGGCCTGGAGTCGGCTCTTGTCCTCCCGGAGCTCGGCGATGGTATCTTGCAGGGTCCGCTTGATCTCAGCGTGGTCTGATCGGAAGTCGTCGAATAGGACCTGCTGGCTGCGGAGAGCCGTGGCGGCGGAGCCAGGTTTGGCTCTGGATCCGGATGTGACAAGGCGGTGCTGCAGGGCCCTCGGATCACGTGCGGGGGGATCATTGTCAGTGTCGACGACGCCGGCGGGGGCAGTGGGGGCAGCGCCATGGCCCAAGCAAGTGATGGCGGCGTCGTCATCGCCAACCGTAATTGGGTGCTCCGCGTCAGCACCGGTGCTCGAACGCTGCCCCTGTGATGGCTGTGGCTGCAGCTCCTGGTTGTCAATGGAAAGAGCCTTACGCCCCATTAGACCCCGGAACATGTTACGCTCCGCCCGGTAGCTCGCCATGGTCACCCTGGCCGACGCTATCTGGTCGTTGAGATTGGTGATGTCACGCTGGAGTTTCTTGATGGTCTCCTCATCCTTGGCCGCCGTGGCGCCTTTCACGAGCCGCTCCTCATGCTCCAGCTTGGACGAGAGCTCGCGCAGAGTCCGGGTGATCTCCATGTTTTGCACCTGCAGCTGGTTGATGTTGCGGTAGACGATGAACCGCTGGCTGATGAACTGGTCTGTGTCGGACACGTCGGTGGGGGCCGGCGCGACCCCGGCAACGGTCTCGTCTTCGTTCCCCGCTTGGCCGGCCGCCAGCCGTTCGTATTGCTGTTGCTCCTCCCGGGTCAGGTAGTCCATGCCCTTCTCCTGGGCGGCCAGGTTGAAGATGAGCATCCGGATCTGCATGCCCGAGTCGCGGATCTGCGTCTTCAGGATGGCAATCTCGGACGTGGATGTGCGGAGCTGCGCCTCAGCCTTGCGGAGTGCTGCCGCAGCTGCATCACGTGCCGTGTTGCTCTCCTCCAGGCGCTCGGACATTTTGCTGAGCTCGGCATTGCTGCGGGCCTGCTGATTGCGCAGGTCAAAGATCTCGGGCCCGGTCGACTCGAGCTTGGCCACAGCCTCCTCATATGCCGATTGGAAGTGGGCTTTGTGCTTCTGCTCTTCAGCCAGCGAGGCTTTGAGCTTGTGAAACGCTTCCTTCACATTGCGTCCCCTGGCCAGTCGGGCCTCCTCGGTGATTTGGGCTGCCCCACCGGTCGGCGCAGGCACGGCAGGGGTCTGCTTGGGCACGGCAGGCGTCTCCATGCGGGGGCCAATGGTTCGCGAGGGCCACGAGGAGTTGTTGTTGGGGTATATGCTCGTCTTGCCCGGTGTGATCACGCGGAAGCCCCCTGAGCCGGCCGGCTGCAGGCAGTGGTACATGGTCACCTTCCCGTCTGGTGAGATTTCGTAATCGGCGTACCTGCCGGGTTTCTGGGTGGCGGGGTTTATGGTCGTCATGCGGTCTGCTGTGGCTGCGCCCGCCGTGAAGTTGCTTTCGTTGAACGCGAAAGAATCTCCGGGGCTGGCCTCAGCTACGACTTCGAGCTCCTTGATCCTGTCCTCGAGCGTTGCCAGCACCTCTTTGTGCTGAGCCTCGGCCTCTTCGGCGAGAGCCTGCGACTTCTCGGCAGCTCTGGCAGCCGCGCGGGTGAGCTCGCGCTTCTCGTTGGCCCAGGTGGCCTGGGCATTGTTGTAGTTCGCCAGCTGCTTCTGGTACTGGACATGGGCAGCCTCGAGGCGCACGTCCGAGTCTTGGAGTCGCTGCCGCTGCTGGGCCACCTGCCGCTGCAGCGACTGGATTTCGTGCCGGGCCTCCTCGTTGAGACGGGTCAGCTCGGCAATACGGGCCAGCTTCTCGGTCCGGAACTGCTGCAGCTCCTCCGCCTTCTTGTTGAGCTCGGACTTGGACCAATCGGCATGGCGGTTGGCGAGCTCGATTTGCTGCATGAGAGACTTCTCATGGTACTTGGCCGTGGTGGCGTCCGACTCGGCCTCACGGGCCTTTGCGGTGAGCACGTGGATCTCGCGCCCGAGGTCGGTGTTGTGCTGCATGGACTTGGTGAGGTCCTTGGCAAGCTCGTCGATGCGCGTGTTGCGCTGAACCACATGGGAAGTCGAGGCATTGACGGACGCTTGCAGAGCCTCAACCTCGCTCCGGAGGGATTCGAGCTCGCGATCGTGGGCTTGGGCCAGAGACGCCGCGACCTGAAGGCTTTTCTCGGCTCCGGTGCGGACAAGCTCTGAACGGAACACCTGGAGGTCAGGATTTTGGTATTCATCGGGGTTTGGAGCCGTGGAGGGCAAAGTGGTGGGCTGGTAAATAAAACACACCTCACAGGAGGGTGGAGGGAATGGAAAAACGGGAGGACTGGGGAGGGGAGAGGGGAGGGTGGAGGGGGGGGCAGATGGAAAGGAGGGAGGGCAGATGGGCTCAGTGACAAACCTTGCTCTTGTAGCTTGTACCGGGCGCTGGCTAGCTCCTCCCGGGCCTGGTCGGCGTCGGCACGGGCGGCTTTGTACTGCTTGGCCGAGGTGCGAACCGTGGTGTCGAGCCGAGTCTCGAGCTGCAGCTTCTCCGCCTGGACCAAGTCGGTCTCGCGGGCCTTCTTGCCCACCGCGGCAAGCACATCCCGTACGTGCGCCGTGGTGGGTGTGTCAAGCGCGGCGGAAATGATGGCCGGGTCGATGCCCAGATGGGCGGCGATACGGCCGACATCAACCATGTCGGAGGCCATGACGGCCGGGGCCGTTGGCCACGTGGCGTGCCGGTGGGAATGGAATCAGTGATCAGCTGCTGCGGTCGCTCGAGCTAATGATATTGATGGAGAACGAACAAGGATTACGGGTGGGGGGGATGGGTGGGGCAATGGCAATTGATTGAGGCAGATGGAGGATTTGGAAAAGAGTGCGAAGAATTGCCCGGCACACGTCAAATGCTAAATGGTCGCGGTTCCAACCCGTGTTTGGGAGGTACGAGGCTGAGCGCCTGCACGTGATGCTGCATGCGGCGATATGATTGGCGGTATCACGTGGTGATACTGTGGGAGCACATCGCTAGTGGTCACCCCGGCGCCAATACACGTGATCGCGAGAGATACCCGGCGTTGAGCCGGGCAGCAGGGTTTTAACTGGCTGCTGGGGCCTGCTGGGGCCTGCCACCCCGGGCGCGGTTGGAATATCGTCGTTTGGCAGTGGGCCAACCCCTCATCTACACAGTAGCTGCCATGGGTTCGTCCGGGGCTGCCCTACGACTTTGGGAGATTGGCACAAACCGCCGGGCGGACCAGGACGGACAAGGACGCTAACTGATCGGAACCGGCTTCTTTCCTTTTTCAGCATGGCTGGGACCTGCTCCCGTCAGAGGGACAAGTCTCTTGCCCTACGGGTCGTCCAGGCTGCCTGGGGTAAGAGACAAAATCTACCTGCCAAGGTGGGAGCCTGGTTCTGCCCTGCTCTGGCCTGTCACTGCTGCTTTCCGGCCCGTCCTGTCGACATGATTTGTTTCCATTTTCCATGTTGGCATGAGAGTTGAAGCCAAAGGCGGGGCTGGCGGTGGCCGATCATTGGGGCTCCCTTGACGGCAGCCGCAGGGCCCCCGCCAGCCCGCCGTCACCCGAAAGCGCCCCGGCCGCAAGCACCACCGGCCGGCTCCAGCCACGGCGGGGGGCACCCGGGGACAGCCCATTATGGAATCAGGACATTTGGCCAGCTCTGGGAACAGGCCGGGCCGTAGGTCATGATCGGACAGAGTCCGAGTCAGCCATGGTTTAATTCCCATTTCGAGCCGCCACAATGAATGAGCCTTTGTCGTGGGGACATGGCCTGGCGCCTTGAAGCGAGGCCCAGCCGACTGCCGCTCCTCCTCGACGACCTGTCCTCGACGACCCCGCCTCGACCGCATCTCCTCCGCAAGAGCAAGCTGCGACATGGATCGTAGAAATTGCGGCCTCGGTCGGGTCTGACAAGCCTGGACTTGTCATGAGGCCCTCCAAAGTCGGCCTTGACAACCGCCCTTGGACAACACCGCCCCCACCACCCGAGAATACAAGGTCGCGGACAGCGGCAAGTTTGCTCCCAGGACGACTACGCCTGCAAGCGCGACACTTGCCGACTTGCTTCGCCGCTTCCAAGTATGGACCCTTTTTTCTACATGTACATGGCCGAACCAGATGGATGGTTTTTTTCGATTCGGCCTGTTGTATCTCTACCCGGGCATGAAGAAGAAAATGATTACTGCTGGGAAGCTGCCGAGGCCACCCAATTCAATTGCAGCCTCGCCCCAGCTCCCGTCTCCCGCACCCCTCCCACTCCAACACCTATCCCACACCCCCCTCCGACATATAGCCAATATCAGTGGAAACATGACCAACAACACATTACCTTGCCACCCACCACGTCAACGCCTCCCCGCGGGATCAATAAAAGGAAAAAAAAAAAAAAAAAAAAAAAAAAGACGCAACCCAGCAGGCCAAAAGAGCATCCATCAGAGTGGCCGCCTCGTGGCCCAAACAGCGAGACACCAATCAGCCGTCGTGGCCCCACCACCCGGCCTCCATCATCCCCCGCCCCCCCACCGCGCTCAGGCGCACGGCCTTGCCCCGGGCTCCGGATCCCAGAGCGGCCGGCTCGGCCGGCTCGGCCGGCGTGATGGGCGGCGAGTCCGGCCGGCTCGGGCTGGAGCTGCGGTCGGCCTCTGCTTCGGCCGCCACCGCCGCCACCGCCGCGACTTTTTCCTCGGGGATCGTGAGGCCCAAGATAGCCTCGCCGCGCCCGATCTGGGGAGAGTGAACGCCGCCGCGGCGGTTGGTTGGATGATGAATGCAGCGGCTGCTACCGCATCCATCGTGTTTTCTAGGGAAATTGTGCTTTCTGAGAAGTGAAGT
>JAOYNC020058257.1:0-69461 GCA_025802115.2 Bertia moriformis
GTCTTCCAGGATAATGTGGCAAGAGGTTTTGACGATATCGTGGATACGTCGATACGGATGAATAATCGGGGAACGTTTGTTGGGTGGATGAACAGTCTTGACCGTCCCCCTTGAGGGGCCCGGCCGCGGGCCCCTCCCGCCGGCCGCCCCCCCACGGCGGGGCACAGCGACATGAGCCCGGGACCATGGGAGGGTACGGCGGGATGGGACCCGGGCAGGACCCGTTCGGGCGCGCCGGTCGCTCGCCGCACTTCGACAAGGAGGGCCACGAGCGGACCCACCGCGGCCAGGACGCTCGGCGCGAGGAGCGGAAGCGCATGCGGACGGCTCTGGAGGATGAGCTGCTCTACGAGCCGCAGGTGTCGTCGGGGGCCCACTTTGCGGTGATTACCGCCATCATTGGGTTCACCATACTCGGCCCGCTGATGGTGCACCTGTATTGGGACCCCACCGGGCGGAAGAGAAGGGACCGGGAGCTGGCACCGGACTAGGGGCATCTCGCTCCCGTGTCCGCTCCTGCTCAATCTGTCCTGTGGTGGTGAGATTGCGCCAAGAGCCAAAATACGACGCAGCCTAGCTGGGGCAGATTTTTAGCAGCAGCACCATAAGGAAACATTCACCCTTTGGGAGGAGAGGCAGAGTCCAATTCAGTCCGTAAATCCAAGTATGATGCCAGCTTCTCGGCCCTGAGCCAATCGCACTTTCAGGTTCGAATCCAACTGCCACCGTGGAGTAGCTATCTGACTCGGATTGCGTATGCGTATCCAAAAATCCCCCCCCCAGTAGGCACCCACACGGTCATCGCTCCCTACTATACCGTATTATGGTCCCCACACTCACGCGATCCCCATATCGCAACGTTAACCTCTACACTCACGCCCTCATATATCGCACTGCTGGCCTCCGCCCCTCCCCTATATACATCATTACCCCTCACCCCGTCGCCGCCTTGTTTGCCTGCCTGGTCAGCACCACGACCAAGACGATGATGATGACGATGATCAAGAGGATGGCCAGCGAGATCGCCAGGCAGATCCACTTGTGACGCCGCAGCTTCTCGGCCCACCCGACCGCCTCCACCAGGTGCACATTGCCGGCCTCGAGATTATCCTTCACGTCCTCCGTCGCCGACTCCACGTGGATCACCGTCTCGTCCTGCTGCTCCACCAGCCCGTCGAGGTCCTGCAGGATGGTGGCGAGCTCATGCATCGTCCGCTCGATCAGCTGCAGATCCGCATGCCGGGTCTGGACCGCCCCGAGCACGGCCTTGGCCTGGCTCTGCCGCTGGCCCTGGGACTGCATCATGGCCTGCTGGAAGACGGCGCCGGACGAGAGGTCGGACGAGTCGAGCGCCTGTTCGACCTCCTGGTCGGTCGCCTCCGGCCGGACGATGCGGTACTGCCGCCCGATCTGGGTCCGGTAGTCGGTCCGGAACCTGGCCTCGCGCGCCTGGAAGTCATGCAGCCGGGCGCGGAAGTCGTTCTTGAGGGTGGTTAGGTGGCCCGACTTGACGCGGTGCGCCTGCGCCTCGGTCCGGGACGAGGTGCGGTTGACGTCCCGGTTCAGGTCTGCGATCTGGTCTCGCACCGAGGCGAGCGAGTGGTGGATCCCGGTGAGGACGGCATCGAGGGCGGAGTGCGACGGCGGGGCCGACGCCGAGCCGGCCGGATCATCCGGCGACGGAGAGCCGGCGAGGAGCTGCCCGTGCAGGGCCGAGGCGGCCGCCACCTCCCGGTCGATGTCGACGAGGCAGGCCTGGAGGGAGGAGGTCCGGGCGAGAAAGGCGGACTGCGAGAGGACGGTGGAGGAGACCCCGTGGGTGGGGGAGGGGGAGCGGGGGAGGGGCTGCATCTCGAGGTGGCTCTGATCATCCTGGAGGGGGGTTAGCGGGGAGGGAGAAGGGGCGGAGGGGGGAGAAGGAGGGGGGAAGATGGGGGGACAGGCGTGATGAGGGGTAAATGGAAAGCCCACCTGGTTATAGCCGGCGTCGTAGGTGCCGGCCTCGGCGGAGCCCGAGGAAACTCGGTAAGGGTTGTACTCGGCGGCCATGGCAGGCGGGCGACGTGGCGTGGCGCGGCCGAGTGACCAACCGACAGACGAAGATCGTAAAGAAGGAATGGGATAGATACGGGTGTCGGCCGGGGCCGCGGCTCCTATTTATGTCGCTCTCCTCTCCCCCCACCACTCGGCCGCGGCGCGGCTGGGACTTGATCCGGTATCCGGGAAGGACAAGCAGGCGGAATAAGCAGCCTCCGCAAGCGGGCGCTGGCTCTGCCCCACTTGTGGCCGGACGTCTGTGCGCCCAGGCCTGACTGACAGCTCTTGCTGGACAGACGAATTAAGCAGCTGGGCTGAATCGTCGAATCGCACGCCTTGACTCGAGGGATCGATTAAACAAACAACGACGAGTGAAGCGGGAAATACAAGCCGTCCTCTCGGCCGAGGACAAGAGCAGCTCATCACGAGAAGGAAGCGGGAGGGAGAGAAAAGGAAAAGATAAGTCAGAAAAGGGCGGTCGCTGCAGGGTCCCGCCACCTGCAGCTGCGGCTGCAGCTGGCTTATGGCGCCTGCTGGACTAGATGCTACGCTGAGAAGAGGGAGGACGGCCGTGGTGACTGGGCTGGGGCTCGTTCGTGTCGCTACGGGCTGCGCCGTCGCGGGGCTCAAGGCTAATTAAAGCCGTACGGGGATCAATCCATCTCTGGACAGCTCCCCACCCTGGTCATGGAAAGACACAGCCCAGCTCTGCCTGTCGTGTAACCCAGCCACAGAGCTGACATGCCGGGTGCGCCCAGGCCAGATGTTATTTTTGGGTTGTTTCCTTCCCAGGACCCGTGCCATGATATCGCGGAAGCTTCCCGAGCGAAGCAAGCGGGAGAAACCGAAGCGCGTCACGTAGCCAGACCGGCGAGCCGTCACAGATAATTCTTCTTCCTCGCCGTCCTCGTGTACTGCGACAAATGCCACTCCACGTCCCCGTCCTTGTTCTCCAGCGTGCCCCCCCTGATCTCAAACATCCGCATCGTCATCCGCGGCCCCACCTCGGCCAGCTCGACACTGTCATGCGCCGTCCGCACAAACACGTGGTGCCGGACCTCGATCTGCCCGCGCGGTTGGCCGTTGCCACCTGGTCAGACCATGCCATACGGAGGAGGGGAGGAAAGATAGACAGCCGTGACCCACGCTGTCGTCAATGTTTTTAAACGTCACTACCCGGTTCCCCAGCCTGTGCCGGCTCGTCGGCGCGTCCCGCGGCGGAAACAGATGCTTCAGGATCTTGACCACCCGCTGGCCGAGCCGGGTGGAGAAGCCGTCAAAGATCAGATGCGGGTACGCCTCGCTGACGGTGCCCCGGACGCTGCCGGGTATGTCGTGCCTGAGCACGACGTTGTGTAGCGAGAAGGACACGGTCGGGCCGTGGGGCTGGTGCGAGATCGTCATGGCCGTGGGCGTGCCGCGGTGCTCGTGCAGGAGACAGACGTCCGTCAGGCCCGCCTTCTGGGCCGACCGAACCATGTCCGGCAGGATGAGGGTGCCGCGGTTGAGCCGGATCCCAGTCGGGAACAGCAGCCTGATCTCCTTGGAGAAGGCCGACAGCCGGGAGGACGGGCTGCGCGACGTGGTCACCAGCACGCGCGGGTCGACCACCCCCGATAGCTCCGCGTACTCGTCGTCGAGGTCCATGGCCGAGGCCACATCTGTTGCGTCTGGCCTGGACTCGTCGTAGGGCAAATCCTGCCGCAGCCGCCGGTCGTCGGCAATGTCCTGGTCGAGGGGCTTCCCCGAGGCCAAGGCCTGCTTGAGCCGCGCCCGCCGCGACGAGATCTCGGCATCGCGGAGGAGCACGGCCCGGCGGTTGATGTAGTCGCGCCGCTCGCGAATCTGTCGGCGCTGGAGGTGGGGTGGTTAGCCGGCCGGGTGCGATGCTCAATCGGTTCTGGCTCATACATTGTTCATCATGTGCGGCGATAGTCCGGATCAGGACGTTTCGGGCGGTCAGAATGCTGAAGAAGAGAAAAAAACCTGCTCTGCGCTCTGGCCATCATCATCACCACTTGGCGAGCTTATCACCCAGCTGATAAGCCGGACGGCCGGAAGAAAAAAAACCGGCCAAATCTTCCACTACGGATTTATTGACTTTGACCTTATCCGCCCTGCAACACAACCAAATCGGAAAATTCTCCCCTACCACCATCCTCGAGTGCCTCTTCCTTCTCGGGATTCCACTCGCAATGTGATACCTCTCACTCTCTCCGGCAGAAAAAACAAGAGTCACTCACTTTTCCCCTGCGTCTATCTGGCCGGATACGTGACCCCCCCTCCAGTCCTCCAAGGGCCCGCCACGACCCGGCCTCGTGCTCAGACAGCCAGTCGGCTCCGCTGGCGAGCAAAGCGAAGCCCGAGACATTTCCCTCACCCACGCAATCTGTCCTTGCTGTCTACCCGACCTCCTCGTCTGCTGACAATTCGGCCGCCGCACCCGACCCTGCGACCCTGCGACCTTGCGACGACCAGAAGAGCATTTCCGACATGGCCGACGCGTTCACCCATGTCGGCGACCACCTGGACGTCGCACCAGGGATCAAGACTGCCGACCTCGCGGTCCTCGATGCCGAGGACCTGTACGCCGGTCATCCGGCCGGCGGCGCGGCTAGACGCCGCCGCGCCGACGACGATGATAACCAGACCGAATGCTTCGATGACGATGATGACGACAACGAGAGCATCGCGAGCACTACCGTCGACGGCCTGCAGGGAATGAAGCTGCGAGAGGAGGAGGATGCGGCGCCCCCCCCGGAGCTGCCACAGCATGCCTGCACGTGAGCATTAAGTTCCTCATCGTCCTCGGAGACGGTTCCTACCCTCTGCACTCTGATCTCTGCCCTCTGCTCCTGCCCTCTGCTGCCTGCTCTCTGCTCTTTGCTCTCTGCTCTGGTACTGATACGCTCCCTCCCGGCCGACCAGATACTGCGGAATCCACTCCCCCGAGTGCGTCGTCAAGTGCCTGACCTGCAGCAAGTGGTTCTGCAGCGCCCGCGGCAACACCGCCTCATCCCACATCGTCAACCACCTCGTCCGGGCCAAGCACAAGGAGGTGCAGCTGCACCCCAACTCCCCCCTCGGCGAGACCGTGCTCGAATGCTACAACTGCGGCGTCAAGAACGTGTTCCTGCTTGGCTTCATCCCCGCCAAGACCGACACCGTCGTTGTCCTCCTCTGCCGCCAGCCGTGCGCATCGGCCTCGTCCGCTCGGGATATGACCTGGGACACCTCTCGATGGCAGCCCCTGATCGAGGAGCGCACCTTTTTGCCGTGGATCCTCCAGACGCCCGGCGACGAGGAGCAGCTGCGGGCCCGCCACATCTCCGCCGCCACCGTCGGCCGGCTCGAGGAGCTGTGGAAGACCAAGCCCGACGCCACCGTGGCCGACCTGGGAGCCGGCGACGACCCGGACCAGGACGCGCCCATGGTGCAGCTCCACTACAGCGACCCGTACCAGTACCAGAACATCTTCGCGCCCCTGGTCAAGATGGAGGCCGACTACGACCGCCGCATGAAGGAGGCCCAGTCGGAGGACAACCTGACGGTGCGATGGGACATGGGCCTGAACAACCGCCACCTGGCCAGCTTCCGCCTGCACGGCATCGAGTCGGGCGACCTCAAGCTGGCGGTCGGGGACGAGATGCGGCTCCACTACCGCGGCACGCTGCGCCTGCCCTGGGAGGGCGTCGGGTACGTGATCAAGATCCCAAACAGCCAGTCGGACGACGTCACACTGGAGCTGCGCGGCGGAGAGCGGTCCGTGCCGACCGACTGTACCACCCACTTCGCGTCCGAGTACGTCTGGAAGGCGACCTCGTACGACCGGATGCAAGAGGCCCTCACCAGGTTCGTGACGGACCCGCGCAGCCTGTCGGGCTACCTCTTCCACCGCGTCCTCGGCCAAGACGTCGTGCATCAGCCCATGAAGGTGACCCTGCCCAAGACCCTGGCCGCCCCGGGGCTGCCGGACCTGAACGAGAGCCAGAAAAACGCCATCCGGTCGGTGCTGTCGCGGCCCCTCAGTCTGATCCAGGGCCCGCCAGGAACCGGCAAGACGGTCACGTCGGCGACCATCATCTACCACCTGGCCCGTATGGGAAGCGGTGGAAGCGGCGGGAGTGCTGGAAGCGGTGGCGCCGGCGGCGGAGGTGGCGGGCAGGTGCTCGTGTGCGCCCCGTCCAACGTGGCAGTCGACCAGCTGTGCGAGCGGATCCACCTGACGGGCCTGCGGGTGGTCCGTCTCACGGCCAAGTCGCGTGAGGACGTCGAGTCGACCGTGCACTTCCTGGCCCTCCACGAGCAGGTTCGCATGCACGACGCCCGCGGCGAGCTCGTCAAGCTGGCCCAGCTCAAGAATGACGTCGGCGAGCTGTCCAGCCAGGACGAGAAGAAGTTCCGGCAGCTGACCAGGATTGCCGAACGCGAAATCCTCACCGGCGCCGACGTGGTGTGCTGCACCTGCGTCGGGGCCGGGGACCCCCGCCTGTCCAAGATGACGTTCCGGAGCGTGCTGATCGACGAGTCGACCCAGTCTGCCGAGCCCGAGTGCATGATCCCGATGGTGCTGGGGTGCAAGCACCTGGTCCTGGTCGGCGACCACAAGCAGCTCGGGCCGGTGATCATGAACAAGAAGGCGGCCCGGGCCGGCCTCAACCTGTCGCTGTTTGAGCGGCTGGTCAACCTGCGGGAGGCGCCGATCCGGCTCGAGGTCCAGTACCGGATGCACCCGTGCCTGTCCCGGTTCCCGTCCAACATGTTCTACGACGGCTCGCTGGGGAACGGGGTGGACGCGCAGCAGCGGCTGCGCCGCAACGTCGACTTCCCCTGGCCGGTGGCGGAGATGCCCATGATGTTCTGGACCAACCTGGGCAAGGAGCAGATGTCGCCGTCCGGCACCTCATACCTCAACCAGACCGAGGCCGCCAACGTCGAGAAGGTCATCACCCGCTTCTTCCGGGCTGGGGTCAAACCGGCCGACATCGGGGTCATCACCCCGTACGAGGGCCAGCGCAGCTGGATCGTGACGGCGATGCAGCTCAGCGGCACTCAGCGGAAGGAGGCCTACAAGGAGGTCGAGGTCGCCTCGGTGGATGCGTTCCAGGGACGGGAGAAGGACTTCATCGTGCTCTCGTGCGTGCGGTCGAACGACAACCAGGGCATCGGATTCCTGTCGGACCCTCGCCGCCTCAACGTGGCCCTGACCCGGGCCAAGTACGGGCTCGTGATCCTGGGCAACCCGATGGTGCTGGCCAAGCACGAGCTGTGGCACAGTCTTCTGACCCACTACAAGGAGCGGCGCTGCCTTGTGGACGGGCCGCTGACCAACCTGACCGAGTCGAGCCTGCAGTTTGGCCGACCCAAGACGGGATTCCGGCCTCGCAATGGAGGGTACGCCAACAACAGCCTGTCGAGCCACTTTGCCGCTGCGCGGAACAATCAGCATCAGAGTGCTGCTCAGAACCAGCACCAGAACCAGCACCACCATCCGCCCCTGAACGGCAATGCCCCCATGGCGGGCCGCGACCCGGAGACGGGCTCGATCATGTCTTACGTCACCGAAGACGCGTCCTCGATCCACGGCGGCGCCCTTGGGGGCGCCACTCTGGGCGGGGTCTATCCCCGCATGTTTGCCGGCTTCACGGCCGATTTGTGGCCTGGTCTTCCGGGCGTCGCCGGGGGCCGGCATGGAGGTCGCGGGATGCCTCCCCGCGGCGGCGGAGGTATCGGCACCAGCCGCGGCCCGGAGAGCGTCGCGGGCGAGAGCGTCGCCAACTCCGAGTACACCGAGACGACGGCCAGCGTCATCGGCGGTAGCAGGGGCGTTGGCCAGGGCGGCGTCAGCCTCGGAGCAGGCCTTAACGAGGCCGCTGCAGCCGCCGCCGCCGCCGCCGCCGCCAATCTGCCGCGCCCAGTCTCGTACAGCCAGAGCGACCGGCTTCGACAGTACGTCGAGAGCACAGGCGGAAAAGCCAGCGGAATCGGCAACGGGTATGGACGTCGCCACGATGACGACGAGAAGAGCGTCGGGACCGGCTTCCACAGCCAGATTGGAGGGGGCGGTGGCTTTGACTGAGGCATGTGAGAGGATTTCGCAGAGGATGCCGCAGAGGATCCTGCTCGGTGGCGATCGAGGTATACGTGAATATCACCCCCTCGCCCCCCACACCCGGTTTACGCCCCCCGAGGTACAAGCCGGAGGTGATCGGACTGATTCTATTCGACGCCATTCTACCTGAATCGCTCCGCCTCCATCTCGGCGAGGATATAACGATCTGACGGGCCACGCGGTACTGAACGTCTCGAACCCGTATTCGGATCCCAGTCGATACGGCCGGCCATCCAAAGCGAACAAACTCATCATGGGGAGCGGCCTAGTCGACTGAGGCGGCGGATCGACCGACCGCACCTGGAATCAGTGGCACCCGAAACCGGCATTTCCTTCCGCCGCACTTTCCGCCTCCTCGGCCTTTGCACGGGAGAGTGAGCGAGCTCTGTTTACACCGCCAGGGTCTGGCCTGCTACGGGAGGAGCGGCGGCTTGTTCGCAGTCGGGGCAGCCGGCCCAGTCTCGACGCCCCCATCCTCGTGGATAGCATAGCGTCCCACAGGGCCGTTGTTTTGGCGTCGAGTGGCCCGGAGAGGGACGAATCTGATGGAGTTTGTGGAGTTGTTGACGGAGGCCTGGATCTGATCTGCCTTGCAGATATTGGCTTGCTGGCCCCGTCTGGATGCTTGGTTTCAGGTGGGGAGGAAGGGGGGGGGGGCCTTGCACTTGTTCTGAGGCAGCAGGGGGTAACAGCCTGGTGGACGAGGTTGAGAGATAGTGGCGAGGGTTCGTGAAATAGAAAATGCAGGACCTGACGGTCGTCGTGCAGTCCTAGTACTATTCCCGACCGATCTCGACCGGGTTCGGCTTCCGCCCAATCTGTAAATTCCGCCCCCCCCTCCGCTGCTTTTAGCGTGTATTCCCAAACAGATTGCAGCTGGCTGGGTCCCAGCCTTTCCAAGCCGAGTATATCATCAAGTCTCGAGGCACAACAAGCATTTCCCCTGCAGTCTGGTCTGGGTGTCAAGTCATCGGCAGCGCAGAGGAGCTACGAATGATAAAGGTGCACGAAACACCGGCCCGGGTCGGAATCGGACAGTAGCGAGGCCTTCCTTGACATGTCCCTGATGCTATAGTTTGTCTATTCTGCCAGACAGTCCCAGCTCAGCACCAAGGTGGAAGCAAGCTGCAAGGCCTTCTGCAAGATATCCAGAGTTCAGCTCCGGTTTTACTTGGGCATGCTGGGACGGAGAGGTAAGGAGCGAGGCATATCTCACTGAGTGTAAGATTGCAGTCCCCTTCTGGTTTGTGTGCTCTATCCCCCCTAAGAAGCGGGGGGACGGCATGCCATGACACCAACCGACTGGCACCGGAGTCGGTTGGGAAGGGCGATGAACCAGAAGTCGTATTAGAGTCAATAAACACAGCGAGCCCTCCGCCGTCCCACCCCACCACCTGGCCCCCACAGAGCCGACTTGCATTGCTGCCCCAATGCTGTAGTTCTCGATCGTATACCCTTCTTGATCCAGAGACTGGCCCAGATCCCTCCCACCCAGCTACTACTTTGCCCGCACTAGCAGGCTCCGCTTCCCCGGGGTCGGGATCCTGTGCAGGTGGCCGGCTCCTGGCTCGCACTTTTAATTGGCCGAGAGAGGGGCGGGGGATTACCTGGGAGTTCCTTCCTCGCCCCGCCGTCTGGCAATGAAACATCCGGCAGGCCCCCTCTCTCGGTGCGCCCCTGGTGGGGATGTGAGCCGACGACGAGGGAGTTTCTTTTTTTTCATTTTTTCATTTTTTCATTTTTCATTTTTCGTACCGTCGCACCGCTGGGGAGTGGTGGTGGTGGTGGCACAATGGCGAAAACTCAAAACCCGCGACGCCACACAACACGACGATAGCCCGTCCCGTCCTCATTCCCTCTCATTGACCTCTCCATCTGCCAACGGCCCACTCGCGCCCGGGTCTCGATACTCCAAACCGTACCGCAGATCCGGCCAACCAGCCAACCCTGATGCAGCAATCATGATGCCCCGCCTGCCCCGCCGCCTCGCCCGGAATATCTTCCCCATCCTCCTCTCCATCATCATCATCGCCGTCCTCTACTACACCTGGACGGTGGGCCACCCGTCATCGTCCCCGTTTGGCACCGTCCCGTCCCTCTTGGCGGCCGGACGCGGCGGCGGGCTGCTCCATGGCGGTGGCCCAGATGCGCCGATCCGCCACGTCCCCTCCTCGTTCAACTGGCCGGCGCTGCCGCAGGTGAATCCGGTCGCGGAGCTGGCCCACCCGCCGCCTGGAGCGCCCCGGGACCTCCCCCGGGTACAGTTTGCGTTTGGTGAGCGGGAGCGCAAGGGCGCGGAGGGCAGGGGTAGTGGCGAGAGCGAGGGCCTGGCCGAGCGCGAGCGCGACCGGCGGATGGAGGAGCGCCGGGCCGCCGTCCGGGAGCTGTTCATCAAAGGATGGAGCAGCTACACCGGCCGGGCCCTCGGCATGGACGAGGTCGGCCCCGTCTCGGGCCGGGGTAAGACCACGCTGGGCGGCTGGGCCGCCACCCTGGTGGATGGGCTCGACACGCTCTGGGTCATGGGCCTGCGGGCCGAGTTCCGCCGGGCTGCCCGGCTCGCGTGCGCGCTCGACTTTGGCCGGTCCGTAGCGGAGGCCACCGCCGCCAACGTGTTCGAGACGACGATCCGGCACCTGGGCGGCCTGCTGGCCGCCTACGACATCAGCGGTGGGACCGAGCCGGCCCTGCTGGCCAAGGCGGTCGAGGTGGGATCCATGATCCTGGCCGCGTTCGACACTCCGAATCGGATGCCCGTGTTCTGGCTCCAGCTGGGCGACGCCCAGGCCCTGATGAGGAATCAGAAGCCCAAGAGGCCGCAGCTGGCCGGCGGCCGGGAGGCCAGCGCGGCCGGCGCGAGCCTGGCCCTGGAGATGACCCGGCTGTCGCAGCTGACGGGCGACGACCGGTTCTTCGACGCGGTGGAGCGGGTCAGGCGCCTGCTGGCGCGCTGGCAGGCCAAGAACGAGACCTGGATCCCGGGGCTGTGGCCAGTCCACGTCAACTGGCGCGAAGAGACGGCGCATGAGCAGCGGTTCAGCATCGGGGCCGAGGCCGACTCGCTGTACGAGTACCTGCCCAAGATGTATGCCCTGCTCGGTGGCCTGGACGAGGGGTACGCTGCCATGTCGGTGGCCGCGCTCGACGCGGCGCGCGACCAGCTGATCTTTCGCCCCATGGTGCCTCCAGAAGGGGCAGGCGGGGACGGGGGCGTCGTCGATGTGCTCTTTTCGGGCTCCATGGCGGTCACGGTCCGCGACGGCTCCCTGATCACAACACAACTCGAGCCCGAGGTGCAGCATCTGGGATGCTTCGCCGGCGGCATGTACGCCCTCGCCGGACGGCTCCTCTCACGGCCCGACTACGTCCAGGTCGGGGCCGGGCTCGCGCGCGGGTGCGCGTGGGCCTACGGGGCCACGCCGTCGGGCATCATGCCCGAGAGGGCCCACCTAGTCACATGCGCCCATTCCACCGAGAGGACGCTCAACCCCGTCGGCGAGGAACTGGACCTGCGGGCCCCTTGCGCATGGGACAGGGACCGCTGGAGCTCCGCCTCGTCGGCCAGCAGGGGGCGGCTGCCGCCGGGGTACGCATCGGTGCGCGACCCGCGCTACCTTTTGCGTCCAGAGGCAGTCGAGAGCCTCTTTTATCTCTGGCGCATCACCGGCGAGGAGGAATACCGCGAGCGAGCGTGGGTCATGTTCCAGGCCGTCAGGGCCGCGACGGGGGCTCGATACGGGAGCGGGAGTGTCGAGGACGTAATGGTCAAGGGGGGAAAGGTGCTGGACTCGATGGAGGTGGGTCACCCCCCTCCCCCCCTTCCCCTCTCCCTCTCCGCTTTTGCACTTTTCGTCTCGGAGCTGTTGTCTTCTTTTTCTATTTCTTCGTTTCCTAATTTTTTCTTCTCCTTCTTTTTTACTTCTCCTTCTTTTTTACTTCTTATTTTTCCTCTTCTCCTCCTCTCCTTCCATCCCACCCCCCCACTCGTATCATTCCTCAATTCTGATGCAACGAGGTACGAATTATCGTCCGTTTACTGACTCGCAATTCCTCAGAGCTTCTGGTTTTCCGAGACACTCAAGTACTTTTATCTCATCTTCGCGCCCACAGACCTGCTCAGCCTAGACGAGTGGGTGTTCAACACGGAGGCGCATCCGCTGCGCCGGCCGGGAGGGGGGGACCGGTCGGCCCGGATTATGAACGACTGATGCGCAGGGGGCAAGTCATGAACCGTAGGAAACAACAGCCGCAGGAGGCATAAATGTGGAAGTGAAATGGAAGCGGAAACGGAGGCGCAAGGCGATCCCACAGGTGTTTGTTTGTCCAGCGTCTCGGGAAAAATCGTAGAGATCCGCGTCGGGCATGTGGCTCGGTGCTGGCGCCCCATCGTGACTGATACCAGTAGCGGCAGTTGGCTGGGCTTCGTCGGAGATATTCCCTCGGGGTTGGGCCATCAAACGGGCCAGATGTCGCCAAGAACTGAGCAGGCAGAGCAGACTGAGCAGACTGAGCAGACCAGCAGAGAGCGGACAGGGCAGGCAGAGTGCAGACAGTGTGAAGAGTGCGAAGAGTGCGGGTCGAGCAGACAGTCCAGATCAATGAATCAAATCTGAATCTCAGCCCAGCCCAGATAACAGTAGATAAACTCAGTCCCAGATCAAAGTAAATGCCAGTGTAGAGATAGTTAATCCAGGTGTAGAGAAAGTTAAACTCATGATCAGATCAAACCAACACAAATTCAAATAACACGAAATTGAACTCAACTAGAGCTGAGCCTAAACCCAACTAAACCAAGCCTTGGAGATAAACCCAAGACAAAATACGAGTAGCCCCGGTCCTAGACAGTCTCGAAAGTCCTCCCGTGATCGGCCCTCTCTGTATGACTATCATCGCAACCCGTCGTGTGCCTCCTCTTCTCGCGGACTTCCCCCCCGGAGTCCACGTCAGTCTTGACCACCTCGTATCTCTTGGTCAATCTCCTACTCAGACCCTTCTCCGGACCATCTAACCCATCCAAGCCGGTTCGGTTAGCGCGGGCCTCAAGATAGAAGGGAGATAAAAAAACATCAGAGAAAGATATAGAAAAGGAAAAAAAGGGACGTGCCACACTACTCACCCACGACGATCGTCACCAGGTCCACCAGGACCGGCGCAAACGTGGCCAACGCCAGCATCTGGCCAAACGTCCACTCCAGGTCCTCGTCCGACTTGCCGGCCAGGTGCGCCACGTCGTCACGGTACGCCTGGAACTCGCCCAGCAGGGCCCACATGAGCACGCAGCAGGCGGCCCCGTCCACGAGCCGCAGGACCGGCCTGCAGTCGTACCACCGGGCCGCGAGCCACGCGCGCCACTCTCGCCCATCCCCCGACCAGCCGCGCCACATCTTCTTCTCGTCCGGCACGAGCGTGGCCACGAAGTAGTAGGCCCACCACACCACGTTGGCGACCAGGACAGCGTGCGCGACCGTCAGGCAGTACTCGAGCTCGAACCGCTGCCGGTACGGGTCGCAGTAGAAGAGCCAGGCGGACTCGAGCATCTGCGACCTTCGCCGCAGCGGCGCCTCCACCATCTCGGGCGGAGCCGCGCCCCGGAAGTGCCGGCCCGGCCCCCACTCCCCGCTCCTGTACTCGCGCCGGTACAGCACCTCGAGCGCGATCGAGAAGGCCACGACGACCAGCCAGAGAAACAGCGTCACGGACTGGTGCCGCGGGATATCGACGACCGCCTGGAGGGTGAGTGCCGGCAGGATGGTAAACGTCGCCATGTAGACCGAGCCCATCAGGCTGTAGATCGACAGGTGGTCCTCGGGATGGCCGGCGAAGTAGACGTAGCGGACGATGCCGGCCCCGAGCATGGACAGGGAAAAGATGATGATCGTGGTGAGGAACGTGCCAGCAGACTCGCGCATGGCGACGATCAGCCGATTCGGTGAGTGCTGCCGAGGGGTGCTGACTGCGCCGCAGGCCGTGCTGCCGCTGCCGCTGCTGCGGCGGTGCCGCCGCCGGCCTTCCTCCCTGAGCCGCTCGACCGCAAGGACGAAAAAGTAGGCGGTCGCCACCGTGGCCAGGGAGTAGTACGACACCATCATGCCGATGCCTGACACGTCCGGGTCGCCCTCCCAGCCGATCTTGTTGCAGATCGTATTGTCGCAGGTATCAACCGGGAAATTGAAGAGGCGGTGGTATATAGGGTTGACGTGGTCATCCCCGTCCCCGGAGCCGAACGCAAGCTTGGCGTACCATATCGCCAGCTGCGCCGTCGTCGGCCGGGCCACCGCGTGGTCATCCGGCAGGATGGCGGCGAGGTATTCGGCCGTGAGGCCGATGGGCAGGTCATACCCGACCGTATGTTCCTGGTAAAGCCGGAAGTATGCGGCTAGCCACTCGGTCGCGACGTCGCACCGGTGGGGCGAGTGGGTGAAGTTGAGCTCCGAGCTTAGCGGCGGCGTCCACGATACCTCTATGGACGGGCCGGTGCCGTTGGTCGTGTCCATGGTGGAGAGGCTCCGGCGCGCGGCGCGGCGGAGATCCCCAGACAGGCTGATTGGCCGATATGGCTAGGTATAGCTTGTTTAAACGAGGAGGGGGGACCCCGGCTGATGACCGGGGGGGCCGTCCCAGCGAACTGGTTTTATGCTCGGCCGTCACCCACCTCCTCCATCCCTCGGCGTCGATCCATCGCCATCCATCCACCACCCGGGTGGCGGTGCTGCTGCCTACATCACCATCACAGATGACTGCGCAGCCACGAGTGGCGCCGCTCCTCCAGGAGCGACAGTGACGTCGGCCGCGCCCTTGGCGAGCGATATTGAACATGCTGATTTGTGCTGCTCGCGAGGGCTGGTACCGGCTGCCTAATCAGCGAGCGGGGAAGGCTGAGAATGTCGCTCTGGTTGTTACACTGCAGATGATGGTGACCCCCCTCGGGAGAGCGAGAAACCCTTTAAAGGGAGAGAGAAGAGGCCGGACCAGGGCGTCTATGCTTGAATTTCACGTGAGAACTGGAGGGCGGGATTCAAAGTTCAGCGGGAGCCGTGAAATTTCCCTGCAGTGTCCCTCGAGAGCGCGCGCGCGCGAGCCCAGTCTCCGCCGCAGCGCCCCTGCTCGAGGGCCGCTTGATTCTGCAGGACCGCTCCACTTGCGACCAGCTTGAATCCTCCAAGGCCGGCCACAATCCACTCTGCACTTACGAATCGGACGATCGGCTTTGCAAACAGGCTGGGCACGGGAGCGCAATCTGCCAAGTCCGGTGTGATTTGTGTGTGTGTGACACAGCTGACGCCTGACTGTGAGAGTGGAGAGATAAGACAGCTGAGTCGAGACGGCCGAGTCGCTGCCGCGTAGACAAATGGAATCAACGTGACTGGGCCAACGGGTGCCCGGCGTCACGCGGCGGGCTGCACTGCAGCAGAGCGACACGGCTTCAAGCTGAGCCTAGGCCGGAGAACTAACCTGCCGCGGAGCGGGGAACTGCCGACGAGTCTCGAGACGGGCCACGGCAGACAGCCTCTTCTTCTCATGTCCGGCCTAAAGCCCGGCAAATGGCAGCAAAAATTTGACCTCCCTGCCCAGTGAAGCATAGCCTACCAGTAGCACTGCGTGCAGATTGCCTCGGCTCGCGTGTCGAGCTGCGAAGTTATCCGGCACTTTCTTGCCCTCCCTCCTTGCCCGGCGCCACCGCGGCCGGGTCGTACCCGCCCGGGCCAGTCATTGTGCGCAGAGATGCGAGACAACGGCAGCTCTACGTATGTGGCGCCGCGCCTCCATTCGCCTCGCCCGTTTCGTTCCCGGCTTGCGACTTGGTGCCACAAGGGCTGTGACACGTCATCCGGCGAGATGCGGTGAGTGCGGAGAGCAGTCTGGGCAGCCCGTCTGGAACTGGGAGGCAGAGCAGTCCGAGATAGGGCGGGAGAGGTGCAGGCCGCCGACCCGACCATTTCATAAAGCAGAGGGCCGCGTCCCCGAGCGTCGGCCTCCCCGTTCCCGCCCGTCTCCCCGTCCCCGGCTGTCTCCATAAAGAACATTGAATTCGATCCCGCCATGACGCCGAATCCAATTCCTCGTCCCCCGGGGGTCTTCCTCCTTGGCAACATCTTCGATATCGACCCGAACAACAGCTGGGCCTCGCTCAAGACCCTGGCGGATAAATATGGTGAGTTTCCAGCCCAAGAGCCCAGCCCGACCGCCCAGCCCAACCGAAACGACTCGGGACTGACCGCCGGCCCGTGCCAAGGCGAGATATTCCAGATCAAAGTCCTGGGCAAGACCCTCGTCTTCGTCGCATCAGAGTCCCTCGCGTCTGAGATATGCGACGAGCGCAGGTTCCGCAAGTTCGTAGGCGGCCCCATCGTCCAGATCCGCCGCTCCGTTCACGACTCGCTCTTCACCGCGTATGACTCGGAGGCGAGCTGGGAGATCGCCCACGGCATCATCGCGCCCCAGCTCGGCTCGGAGTCGGTGCACGCCATGTTCGACGACATGTGCGCCGTGGCGGACGAGCTGATCAAGCGGTGGGGGAATCTCAGCTTCCCCGAGCGCCACGACCTTCGCCCCTTTGACGAGCTGAATAAGTTCCATCTCGAGGCGATGGCTCTGACGCTCTTCGGGCAGAAGATCAACTGCCTGGATCGCCGCGACGGCCCGGCCGCGGACATGATCCAGGCAATGGAGGACGCGACCTCGGAGGCGATGAAGCGCGGAGCCCGGCCCGCCCTGCTCAACTGGCTGATGGGCTCGAAGAAGTTGGACCGGGCCACCGCGACGATGCGTGCCTGGTCCGCCGCTATCGTCCAGCACCGGCGAGACCACCCGACCGCCAAGAAGGACCTCCTCTACGCAATCATGAACGAGAAGGGCTTCTCGTCCCAGGACAACGACTGCCATCGCCTGGCTGACTCGCAGGTCATCGATGAGATCATCACCATGGCTATCGGCGGCAGCACGGTGCCGTGCGCGCTCGCGTCTGCCTTGTACTTTGTAGGCCAGAACCCACACGTGCTCGCCAAGGTCCGGCTGGAGCTCGACGAGATCGTGGGGGCCGGCCCGTTCACGCGTGCCCACCTCGGGAAGCTGAGGTACCTTTCCGCGGTCCTTGGCGAGTCGCTGCGGCTCTCCTTCGCCGCGCCCGGCTTCAACATCGAGCCGAATCCGAGCGCGGACAAGAGCCCGATCCGGCTGGCGGGCGGCAAATACGAGATCGCGCATGACCAGGCCATGATCATCGTCCTCGCCGGCGTCGGCCGCGACCCGACCCGGTACGAGGACCCGGACAGGTTCAATCCTGAGCGCGTGGAGACTAACCTAGCCTCGGGACTGGTCTCCCCGGACATGCACTCGTTTGGCAATGGGAAGCGGCGGTGCGCCGGGGAAACGTGGGCCCGGCAGTGCTGCTTGATCGCGCTGGCGAGAATCCTGGGCCAGGTGGACTACGTTGGGGCCGATCCGGAGTACCAGCTTAGGCTGGACGGGTGGTTCAACCTGCGTCCGGTGGATTTCGGGATCAATATCCTCAGCACGGAGAGGCGCCCGACGGCACAGGTCCCGACGGCGACGATCCCGACGACGACGGCGGCGGCGGCGGCAACGACAGCAACGGCGGAATGATCATGGCTCGCCGGATCGAAGCTGGCGGATGCCGATTGCTTGTGCGTCGCGAGATCGGGTTGGGGACCTGTGACTGGCGAATGGGAGGCCAGGGATTGCTAAGCTGGCCCATCCAACATGTAATACACAATTCAACTCGATCCCGACGTTCGCCGGCTACGCCTAGGGAAACCCTGGGACCCCGTGATCACAGGCGTCATTAGCGAGTCCGAGTTTGGGCCAATTGGGAATTGGGAAGGCTGAACGTGTATTATGCTGTGGTTAATCGGCGTCGAATCCGTCCGAGCTGCTCTTTGGCTCTTTGACCTCGTCTGTGCACCAAGTTCGCCCCCCCATTGGACCGACCTGCTTCGCCCTGGAGGGGCCCTAGCCCTCGAAGGAACGTGCCTCGAGGGAACGTGGGGGGTGGAAGGTGCTGGTAACATGTCGGCCGAGCCGAGACGCAATACAACACCAGGACAGAAGCGGATGTCAACCAGGGGGGGGCGTAATCGATAACTGTCCTTTTTGGCTATTTAAGCAGGCCTGCCTCCCTCTACTCCTTCCCTCTACTCCTTCCCTCCCTCCATTCACCTGTCCATTCATCCATCATTCCCCCCTCAACCCCATCATCCCGCCCTCAATCTCCTCAACCACACAACGACCAAGATGAGATACTCGACCATTATCTCGCTCCTGTTGGTCCTCACGACCAGCGCCCTCGCCTTCAGAATTTACATTCCAGAGCTACTCCCCCCATACGAGGAGAACGGGCCGGGCCCCAACTGGAGGGACTCGCCTCGGGTACGCAACTCCCTTTCTGTCGCCTCTTCCCCCCCACCCCCTCCCTCAGACCCCTCGGAGCCTTTATCATCCCCTTCCCTACCAGAGCTATATCCTATCAGCATTAACTAACAGAAGGAATTATTCATTCCTCCCGGTAAAAGGAGAAATGCCTGGACGTGGACGTATACCCCGACAGGCTCAACCCCTTCTGCATGTGTCTGTGCAACGTGAGGTGCGACATGTACTGTATCGCGAAGGGTATGAAGGAAGAGCTTGCGTCGAGGGAGAGGGTCTGGGAGGAGAAGGCGAGGACGTGTGGGCATAACGCGACGGTAAAGACGACGCCGGGGGAGGTAGTAGTGACGTCGGAGGATAGGGTCAAGGTCTCCGAGGAGAGGGCCAAGGCCTCCGAGGAGAAAGCGAGGGCTGCGGAGGAGAAGGCCAAGTCCTCGGAGTTCAAGGCCAAGGTCTCGGAGGAGATGGCCAAGGCCTCGGAGGAGAGGACTAAGGCCTCGGAGGAGAGGGCCAAGGCCTCGGAGGAGAAGGCCAAGGCGTTGTTTGAGGCGAAGGCCTCGGAGTAGAAGGCGGGGGAGGACGTTCGGGATGTGATTCACCCGCGGAGTAAAGCAGCTACGTAATGCAATACGAGCACCCTCTGGAGGCCTGAGCGCCGAGACCTAATGGATCGGCACCCGCTTGGCCACAATCAGCCGACATCCCCCTCTCCGCACGGACAATGGCGCGATGGTGGCATCAATGCACGGGCACGGGCGCAGCAGAGGGGAGGTGCTGACGTGCTCTCGTGGTGACCACAGGAAATAAAAGGCCGGCGACCCCGGCCCTCACCCAGCCAGCCAGCCACCCACTCTGACCGAGCCAGTACCCCCTAGATCTCGATCGAGAAATCAGTATGAAGCTCTCTGCAGTCAAGATCTTGTCCCTGCTCGTGGCAGCCGGAGTTGGGGCCGGAGCCGCCCCGGTGGATTCGTCCTCGGCGACCGAGGGCGTCCAGGATGCCGGCCCTCTCGTGCTCTCGGGCGCCCCGGTTGAGAATATGCCCGTCGCCGCCGTCTCTACGGCCGGCTCCGCCTTCGCCCGCTCAGCCGAAGACATGGCTGCCGCCCCTGAGGAAGTGTCCGTCGCCCCCTCAGCCGAGGACATGCCCGTCGCTCTCTCGGTAGCCCCCGCCTCGCCTCCGGACGAAACCGAGCTCGCCCCGGCCTGCTCGTCCTCGGAGAACGAAGAATACTACGACGAGGGCGAAGGGGAGATGCCGTCCACCAGCGGGCTCATGGTGAGCGCACACCCTCCCTCCCCGCCCTCTCTCCGAGATGGCGGCTTCTGACACTCGAGCCCTTCATGGCTTTCCCATCAAACAGGCAGTTGCCTTTACGCCGCGACAGTACTGCTTCACGCATTTCGGACCGCCGCGGAAGCGCCTGTGCCATTGCCAATGCTGGCGCGACAATACGCCACAGCACAAGATTCTCTTCTGCAAATGGAGATGCAAGCTCATGTACTGCTGAGGATGGGGGGTGGGGGGCGGTGTACAGCCGATGTGCGGTGGCCGAGATGATTTGCAGACGCGGGGAGAAAACGCAAATGTCGAGAGAATATGCATATAGCGGGAGGACATGGGTCTCGTCTACACAGATTGATCTGAGATGCCGAAAGTGTATGCAGATGTCGAGAGTATAAGGAGATGCCGAGAGTATGAGCAGATGCCGAGAGTATATGCACATGTCGAGAGGACATGTAGATACTGAGAGCATATGTAGATGCCGAGAGGGCATGGGCCTTGCCCCCGCCACTGCTTGGCTTAAGATGCCGCGGGTGTATACAGATGCCGGGGGGATGCTCGGTGACTAGGAATATAGGACCATTGAAGGACATGCAGACACCGAGAGGATACAGTTCTTATGTCCATTATCTAGCTAGGCGAAGAGAGAGGGAATGTGGGTGCCGAGAGCTTATGAAGATGCCGAGAGGACATGGGCCTCATCTCCGCCGTCCCCGCCGCCGCCCAGCCCCCGCGGCCAAGTCGCGACTTGCACTGCAGCCGGATTTCTCTCGCCGGATACCACACGCACAGCTCACGCTCCGAGCCGGCCGAGATCCACATGCTGGACTCACAACGGCGCACAAGCCCGCGCACGGATCCATGCACCCACGCACCACGCAGCTTATATTCTCGCATTCGATTCCTCGCCGTCTGGCCCGCGGTACTTGAGCAGGGACCGTGGATCGTCATGAGCGACATGGCCAGTCATGTTCCCAGCCGGAGGCATGCCGGCTTGCTCGGGTGTGTCGAGAGACGCCCATACGGCGAACACGGCCTGCCTCGGCGGGGGCGAATGGAGGAGGTAAAGCGGCAGTGTGGTGCGGGGACAGAAGCAAGCGGCAGGCAAGCATGGGCGGTGGCGGCGACCACGGCGACCGTGCCGGCTGGAATCTCGTGCAGGCTGGCGGCCGCCGCGGAAACAACCCACATTCAATACCCCCATCACACACATCGACTGCAGCGTTCCAATAATCATTCATACCCGATCTCGAGCAACCTCATTCTCCATTTACCTTCGTCCTTGGTCGCATCTGTACCATCTCCTCTCCTCGATATCCCCCCGACTGCCCACCCATTCGGCTATGCCCCCGCGCTGTCTAGCTCCGCATGCGGTAGTCCATCCCGCCGGCCAGCTCCGCCTCGAGGTCGCCGTTGTACACGCTATAGTTGTACTCCTGCGGACGCGGATCCTCCGCCGTCAGGCTGTGGTGAGCCTCCTCGGGCCTCAGCCGCAGCCCGTGCTCCCCCGACATGGCCATCTGGAGGCTCTGTCTCGGCCGGTTCCGGCCCGCCACCTGGACGCTGTCGAACCGGACCACCTCCTCCATGATCATCTCCCGCAGCGCGCTCATCTCCTCCCGCGACTCAAACTCAAAGTCAAACGGTGCCGGCGGGACGTAAGGCTCGTCCGTCTCGCGCCAGTCGCGCAGATACGGGTGGTTCAGCGCCTGCTCGCACGTGATGCGCCGGGTCGGGTCGAACGCCAGCAGCTTGTCGAGCAGGTCGAGGCCGCGATCGTGCTCCTCGACGGCGTTGAGCCAGGCCGCGTAGTTGGCCTTGTCGTCCTCGATCTCGGCCGCGCTCTTGTGCGGGTTGTTGCTGACCACCGGCGGGGCCGGGTGCGGAAACAGCCGGATCCACGACTTCTTGGCCATGAACGGCAAGTTTCGGACGTACTCGCGCGCCCGAGGCGAGCCGATCCGCATCAGCGTCTCGTCGTCGGGGCTGCCGAGAATGTGCAGGATCTGGTTCAGCTGGTCGACGTAGTCGCGGCCCTTGAAGAAGGGGCGGCCGCCCAGCAGCTCGGCGAGGATGCAGCCAATGGACCAGATGTCGACTGGGCTGGTGGTCAGCAGTCATTTCATCATCGCCATCATCAACAACATCAGGATCATCGTCATGATCATCGTCATGATCATCGACAACAACAATAATAACAATAACAACAACATCATCATCATCATCATCATCATCATCAATGGCATCATCACCACCAACATCATCATCAAAATCACCACCGGCGCTCTTCTCGGGGCCGAGGGGGCACACTCACTGGCTTTTGTGTAGCTCTGGAAGCTGAGCATGATCTCGGGGGCGCGGTACCACCGCGTCGCCACATACTCGGTCATGTATCCGGCATTCTCCTCTGGATCGGCGGAGAAGCCGCGGGCAAGACCAAAGTCACAGATCTTGAGGTCGCAGTCGGCATTGACCAACAGGTTCCCGGGCTTCAGGTCGCGGTGGAGCACGTTGGCGTCGTGGATATAGCGCAGCCCGTGGAGGATCTGAGAGATGAAGGACTGGTGGTGCTGGTACGTCAAGGTCTGGCCGGACCGGATGATGGCCGCAAGATCGCACTCCATCAGCTCTGACATGGCCCGACACGAGGTCCCCGCCCGTCAGCTCCAACCTCATCATCCACTCGGCAGAATGCTGCCCCGCGGCCGGTCGGAGGTCGGACTCGACCCACCCTCGTAGAGGTACACCTCGTTGAAGTTCTCCATCCTGGGGATGTCCATGCCGTACAGACAGGTGATCTGGTCCCCTCCCACGTCAGCACGGCACAACAACACTCCTGGCCATCACGGCGCCGTGCGGCAGACGAGACTGGGGCGCTCGGGTTGGCGCGCTCACGTTCCGGATCCCGCGAAAGTGCTCCAGCAGCTTGATCTCGCGCAGAGCCCGCTTGGCCAGGATCTTCTTGCTGAACACATTGGTGACCTTCTTGATGGCGACCGCGTTCGGGTAGAGGGGCTTCCGGGTCCGCTCGTCGATCGTATCATCCCAAAACTCCTTCTGCATCCGGCCAGCGCTGCAGACAGAGAGAGAGAGAGAAAGGGAGTGTTAGTCAGGACCAACTGGATTGCATCTCTCTGGGGAAGACGGGCGGGCCGGGCTCGGCGGGTGCGCGCACCAGACGATGCCGTAAGCGCCCTGGCCTAGCTCCTTGTGGACCAGCCAGCCATCGAAGGTAACAAATTCCTGGCCGGCGTGGGATGGCGACGTGAAGCACCGGCGCGAGTAGCCGTCGCGGGGGTTCGCAAACGGGCGCCACGGGAACGGCTTCTGATCGGCGTCGGCCATGGGGGACGGGAGGCCGCGGCTGAGGCGAGGGGATAGGGTCGGAAGGATGGAAGTAGAGAAGCGAAGAGGGGGGAGAGAGAGGGAGCGCGACAGATGGAGAGAGATGGAGAGAGATGGAGAGAGATGGAGAGAGATAAAGAGAGATGGAGAGAGATGGAGAGATGGAGGAGTAGCAGATCGGACGCAAGTGAGCAACAAGTTTTATTAAAAAAACCGGCACGGGAACAGGAAGCTGAGAGGCACAGGCGAACTCGACCACGCTGAGGCGCGAGAGGGGGGGCGGGGAGGAGACGGGGGGCGGCTTTCTTCGCGACCCCGCACCAATCACCAATCACCAGTCGCTCAGTTGCGCCGAGGGAAAACTCGAGCAACCCCGCTCCCCGCTCCCGCTGCCATGGGCATGGGGGTCTGCTAGTACATGCTCAGAAGCTTGGCAAATTGATGGAAAAAATTACAGGCCGAAGCAGGATGTTCCTGAAGATGAAGGAGTTTGGAAGGGTTGGTGTGAGTCTCCGATTCAAACAGAGCAACACCACCAGGCCAGGTAAACTGCATCAAGATGGTCGGCAGGATAGCATCTAGAATAACTCCTGCCTGATTATGCACCGCTGGTCCGATATGGGGCTGGGGCCGCCGCCGGGTTGCGGCGGGAGATGCACGCCCGCCCCATGCCGGTTTGGCCTGGTCGCAGTGGGCTGCTGAGCCGGGAACTGTTTCCTCGATCCCAGCACTGCTATTCGATAAGACAGAGGCCGGAACTCCGGCCTCTACAATGCCCGCCATCAGGATCCTTCGAGACTGGCCCTCGGCCCCGGTGCTGGCTTTCCAGTCTCAGGATCGGGCCAAGTATCTCCAGTCTCATGGCGGCCGGGGGAAGCATCTTCGGCCTCAAGGCCGGGGAAAGTATCCCGGAGGAAGTTATGGGAGAAGCGTGTGCACTGGCGGTAAGCCTTGTCGAACCCCTCTGTCCCGCCGTAGTACGGATCATCGACCACCTCGGGCTCGCCGCCGCGGCCGGAATACGCACCCCACATCATGACCTTGGCCTCAGACTCGACGCTCAGGCGCCGCCGCCGGGCCTCGATGTCATGCAGGTTGCTCTTATCCATGGCGAATATGTAGTCGAACTTGGTAAAGTCTGCGTCACACAGCTGCCGGCCCGAGTGGACGTAGTCGGCGATGCCGTTCTTTCGGAGCGTGGACATGGTGCGGCTGTCCGGGGGGGACCCGACGTGGTATCCGGCTGTTTGGTTTCCGGTGTTTGTTAGGTAGGCGCGGATTCAGCCGAGGGCGCGGCGGGGCGCGGAGGCGGAGGGGGGAGGGAGGGGGGCGGGGGAACGCACCGGTGCCACAGCTATCCAGCTTGTCGACCCTGCTGCGATACGGGCCTTGGCTCACGATGGAGCGGAAGACGCCCTCTGCCATGGTGGAGCGGCAGATGTTGCCGAGGCACACAAAGAGGACCGAGATGTTCTGGTTGGCGGCCATGTTGAGAGGGGTTGGGGGGGGGTTATTCGATGCCGTCGCCGGGTTTGATCAGCGGGTGGGAGAAGGGACAGCTGGCGTATCACGTGATGGGTGATTTGGGGAGCCAGGGCCAGAGCGGCCAGAGCATCTCGCCGGGCGGCCGATCAGATCATCTGTCGGCGTGGTTGAGGTCCGTTCTCACTTCTGTCGGGACGCGTCGCACAGTACCGATCTCGGAGCGGATCGCTTCCACCTCCGCTATCTCACTCCCCCACCGCCCCGACAAGCTTCCCGTGCCCGCTCGGGCCGCGGCAGGCCATGCCGTTTCGAAAGATCCCCGCCCGATATCCGGATTCAATCTGGCATGAAGTAGATCGGGGCTCGCGGCCCAATCTCGTCTTCCGCAGCTGCCAGCCTCCCTGTGCTTGCTCGGGCCGCGGCAGGCCATACCACTGCCAAAGATCGCGGCCCGATATCCGGATTGAACCCGGGGTTGAATACATAAACCTCTCTCCACTTGATCGGAGTCCGGGTCCCCGGCTCATCCCCCACCCCGGCTGCCTCCCTGTGTCACTTCAGCACTGCCAAAGCCCACCCACCCAATATCGGCATTCTGGACTAAATACACCGACGTCCTGCCCGCCTTCTCGGGCTGCGACAAGCCGTTACATTGGGAAAAGCCCAGACCAACACGGCCGCCGACTGGCCCCAGATACCGGCCAGCCATCCATCAGGCCGGCCGGGGCCACGGCAAGTCTCGCACATTAGCTATCAGATGGTATTCGAACCAAGTTGCCCGTCTGCATTTCCTGTTGGTCAAGTCAGCCTCTCGACTGCTCCTTAGTCTTGCTGTTATCTATCGCCACCCCCGCCCGCCTCTTCCCCCCTTCGGGCATCCCTCAGGCCCGAGAGCCTCCCCACGCTCGCGACCCATGTCTCCTCCTGGTCAGGCTCCGGAGCCTCGAGTGAGTTACGATAGGTTCGATATGACGCCGACGGGATCGCTGCCAAAGACGTGTTCGATATCGTGTATAGCAACGAGGAGAATATACGCGCGTACGTACCGATGCCCGTTATCGATAACGTGATCCTCCTAGAAAATGCATGGAAAATGACAACCGCTCTGATCCGTTGGGTCCGCGGCTGGATCAGGAGCTCGGCCTACTCGATCTTGCGGCCGGCCCGGCTGGTGTCCCCGCCGCCCAGTACGCACCACCTTGCAAGGGGGTTGCACCACCGGCTACCCCTCCCGGCGCAGATTGTTTGAGAGACCGAGCAGACAAGCTCCTCATATCCGTATCCCCCCGAACATCCCCTCAGGACCGAGCGGGCCTCGTATCTCCTGCCTCGGGCCCGAGCCCTTCTGTGTCTGCGTCGCCAGGCCCGGTCCTGTCACATTTGAGCCGCTATCAGCTGGACGATGGACAGATTGCGCGGTTGATCGGCTCCTCTGATCGGTTTAGGCAACAGCGCGGTTTGAGTCTGCTGGAGTGGTAAGATTCGACGAGGAGAGGCTCTGCTTCGGGGCGAGCCGTGGTAATCGGGAGAAGAATGGGAGACGGATGAGAGGATAGGAGACGGGGGAAGAATGGGAGGCCGGAGAAATATGGAGAACTCGGGCTGTTGGAGGAAGGGCATGGCCTAGATGGCTTGGCCACCTCTCAACATGGTCTCATGTGTAGATAGCGCCGGACCGGCCGATATCCAATGCTGGACTAAGCACGGCGTTAAATACCCACACCCATGTTTTCATGTGCCGAAGCATTGCCGACTGGTCCCCGCAGCAGCAGGCCGGCTCGGGCTGGCAACTTGTCCAGTCCGGCCCGTGGCGGCCAAAGGTTCGGCCGGGCTTGGCTCATCTTCTTCTTCAGCCCCCCCAAGAGTTCGGCGGTGTCCCCCAGCGGTCCCTGCCGCTCCTATTCGGCAGGGAATCCACCAGATCTTGGCAGCGATAGAAAGTGACGAGATGGCCGGCCCAGTATCACTCATTCGACTCCGGGGGAGACACATGCCACGGATATCCACGCCCGAGCACCACGAGCGCTCCGAGCTCATCAAGGCGGCGCGGGCTTCTCCGGCGGAAGTGGGTGACAAAAGTCTGGACGACGAAGGGTAGATGACGTCATCGATCCAAGCCATTATCTCGAACATGACATGACGATACGACACCGATCAAGGCCACTGACCCTCCCCAGCCAAGAGGGGAAAACTAGAACTGAAAATCAAAATGAAATCACGGCTCGATTCGAGGCGCGGTTGGCACAGCCGGAGATCCCCAATGTAAACACCAGAGTCGATTCAGACACTACCCTGCCTGTTCTCTTCCTCGCTTGACAACTGAGAAGAAAAAAAGCCTTCTGTTCCTCCGAGCACGTACCTACGTACCTCTCTCCGTTTCCTTCTTCTTGCACCCTGCCTCGTCCGCATACATTTTCATCTCTTCTATTTTCTACTAACCGCCATATTCGATTCTCCCGACCGATTCTTGCCGGCACTCGCGCAGCGATAATGCCATCTGCAGCGGGGCATACAACTCGACCATGGCAATGAAAGTACCACCAATGCCAACCCTCCGCGATATAATATCGGTACCATGCCTCCCCGGCCAGTCTGGGCGCGCCGTCGGCTTTGCTCTCTACTGCTAGTGCCTATGGCGTTCTGTCGCCTCGACGAGCTGCTTAGGCGAGGGCGCCTTTCCAGGCTCCGATGGTGCAAAACAATTGATGAAGGGGAGGTCTCGTCCCCCCCATATCTGACGAGAAACCGTCTTGATCGGGGAAAAGGAGGGAAGAGGGAGAAATCGAGGGAGGGGGTGGCAGATGGTGCTCGCTGTTCAAGAGGGTTGGGGTCAACCCTCAGGTTCTCCAGATCCAGAAATATGTCTCTGTGCCTCAAGCCTTGCTGGCCGGATGACGCAGCAGCAAGCGGAGAAGAGCTGGGGCTGGGAGCAAAGGACTGGAGGAATCAACACGTTCCCCCGCGTGGTCGAACGGGGCCTGTCTTGGACGATTATCTAAGCTGTTCTTGGCCCCTCCGCTCCCTCTGCTCTCCTCCGCTCTCGCTCCAACCTACCCTGCCGTCCATCACCCCGGCGACCACAACAGCCTACCACAGACCCCAGAGCCCCGTGTCCTCCGTGGCCTCCCTCGGCGACGTTTCCCAAAGAAAAGAGCTGTGCGATACTCGCACAGCTTCGGGCGCCTCGGGCACACACGCCCAGTCCAAATTGGCACCCAGCGTATAGATACAGCGGGGGGGGCAGCCACCTCGCCCTCGTCTTACTCGCCGATTTTTTACTCAGGGAGGGGCCGGCTCGCTCAGGAGACCGGATAGCGCGGGACGGATCCCGGCTTTTAACATCTTGTCCTCTTCATCTTTGGGCTCGGCACGAGGTCTCTCCGGACCGCGTTGTCGGATCTGGTGAGTGCTGGCCTGGCCTGCTGGCCCCGCGCGGATCTCACTCTTCCCGACGGCCATGATGACGCGGAAACGGAAAAAGAACATGCCACGACGAGAAAAAAAAATAGGGTGCTGATGGCCCCCCAAATCTCGCCCCTGCTTCCCTGCCTGCCGTCAGCCGCAAGGCCCGCCGGACCCGCCAGACCCAAGGCCATCCAGACCAGCGAAGCCCGAGGCCCGAGGCCCCACCCTCCCATCGCGGCTGTCGGGCAATCACCCCCTGCCACGCTCGGCTCGTCGCTTGTTGTCGTCGCCGTAGTGGTGGTGTGGCTGGCTCGCTGCGCATGGAACCAGCGCTAGCGGCTGCGGGACTCGGTCGTTTTCTGCCGGTTTTTTTTTGGCGTCGGCTGTCGGCTCTTTGTGCGGCTATTTCAATCATGGCCGCGCAGGAGGTGGTCGGCGTGGGTGGTCCTTGGCGCAGCGGCCAGGGAGGCTCGTCTGACCGACTGCCCCTCCTCCCCCGCCCTCTGCAGGCAGGCGGACTGCAGGCGCGCGCACGCTCCTTCATGCCCTCCTGTCACCATCCGCGAGTACTACCCACCCCTTGCCGACGTCGCCGGTAGTATTTTGGGCGCCACGGCCTCGTCGCCCGCCGCCGCCGCCGCCTCCTCTCATCTCCCAAGCTCATCACCACCACTTCCGTGCTACTACTCGTGTGGGCAAGCCACTTGGAGTGCCTGCCCCGGGACGCGACCACCCCCACCGCCATCTTCCGACCACCATCTTTCCGACCCCACCATCTTTCCGACCCCACCATCTTTCCGACCACCTTTCCGACAACCACCTTTCCGATTCTCGAGGCCCCTCAAGGTCAGCGCAGCCACCGCCCGCCCCCTTCCCGGACCCATGCCCCTTACCCACGTCAGACCCGGATTTACTTTCCTCGATTCCGAAAGATTTTTTTGCCTTGGCCGCCTGTTCTGGCCCAGAGTTTTTTCTGGTTCGGCAGGGGGGGCCCGTTCGCAGGCCCCACCTCTGCCAGAGGGTGTGGGACAGCCGCGTGCAAAGCCGCGATCCGGAGGATGGACGGCATCTGTTACCCGAAGACCTCGGGCAGGAGGACAAAACAGGCGGCCAGCCAGGCGCCCGTGAGCTTGGCTGTATAAAGAGGCTGGCTTGTCCGGCTGTCCTCGTCCTCAGCATGCCCCTTCATCGTGCCTCTTTAATCTGTTCTCTTTCTTGCTTCCTTGATCAGTCTGTTCTTTCTGTTTATGATAATCTTGACTTGATCTCACTCGGTCCACTCCTTCCTGATAATCTGCTCCTGCCCTCCCCCCCGCCGGCTAATTCCTTCCCTGCACCTTCCGTCTTTTCTGGCAAAAGAACACGCAGACCAAAAAACCACCCCAGCTCGCATCCGGACGGCCCACTCGCGCTAAAGTGAGATTGAGCCTCCTTCCCCGCCTTGCTATTATTAGACCCGCCCTCCCTTCCCCGACTCGAAAATCGAAAATATCCGTGCCCGGCCCGGTCTAGTAGTACAGCCCACCTGCCCCCTGTCGCCCCGGCCTCGATCTCTATAAGACGACGGCTGCCTACCCATTGTTTCCTCCCCTCCATCGATCCAATCAAGCCTTGCAGCAGCCTCGCAGCCGACTCGCAGCAGTTTGTGATCGGATCCGACTCCTTTCTTCCGCCAACATGGTTTCAAGCTCGGTCTTTGCTTTCCTTGGGCTGGTCGCCCTTGCGGCCGCGGGGCCGGTCAAGCGGGACCGCACTGCCGAGTATGATGCTACCCCCACTCTGCCCGAAAACGGTGGTGGTAAGTCTCGCCCCCCCCCCGTCACCCCAAAGGACCTACCCTGTACTGAGACTTCTTCTCCAGCCTCCGAATTGCCCGGTCCTCCCTCGGACCTTGTCCTCAAGGCCATCCTCCTCGGCCACGGCGTCCAGAACTACACCTGCCCCGGCGACACCACGGCCGCGGCCACCTCCGCCGGCGCCCTCGCCGTCCTTTACGACGCCACCCACCTGTTCCCCGGCACCGGACCCGACGCGGCCCATACGGTGGACGAGTTTGAGTACCTGCCGGTCGCGGTGGCCTGGGCCACCGCGCTCCCGCTCAACCTGGATAACTCGACCGACGGCCGGGTGCTGGCGAGCCAGCCGGGCGCCCGGCCCGGGAACGCCTTCTTGTCGCACGATCCGGACATTGTCATGGACGGGAAGCGGCTGAGGTCGGTCGGGCACCACTACTTTGACCACAGCGGCAACCCGACTTTTGATCTCGGCGATATCGGCTTCCTGGCCGGCGCCGTGCTGGACAAGATCCCGGCCCCCAAGGACGCGGCGCCCGGGCCGGACGGCCAGATGGCCGTCGCCTGGCTCCATCTCGGCCCCGTGGACAAGGCGGGGTCCAGCCGGGACGTGTCGGTCGCGTACCGCGTCACCACGGTCGGGGGTGACCCGCAGGCCTGCACCAAGGCCGGCGGGCTCAGCGTGCCCTACGCCGCCTACTACTGGTTCTACGGGCCCAAAGAATGAGGGGCCGTCGCCTTGCTTTTTCTGCGCTCTTTTTTTCGCTTCATCTTTTTCTCCGTCTTGATGCATCCTATCTCATTGGTTTTCTTCTTATAATGTGTGACGAAGCGTACAAGGGAAGGGGATCGAGTATCATGATGCATATTACATGCCCCTCGTTTCGGTTGGTGGTTGTCTGGTGGTCGTATAGGCCAAGGGGGGTGGCTTATTGTCGGCGTGCGATGGTCCGGGCACCTTCGACTTGGCCCGTTAATATTCTTGTCTATAGATAAAACTTAATTAGGTATGACTGGCAATGGTTCTACGCTGCATGGTTATTGGTCCTTCTCGTCGTGGCTGCGGCGTGCGATGTGTGACGGAGCGTGATGGCTGGGTCGGCCCATGATTTGTCTGGCCCTCCGCGCCCCATAACTAATCAATCGGAGGGGTGGGCGAATCAGCTTGCGGCTCGCGGCTCGGCCGAGTTTCAGAGGCGGGACGCAGGTACCAGCAAATCAAGAGCCTGGACTGCGGTCGACGTTTGGCATGGCACCATGCGGCTTGGGAATCGGATTGCTGGTTTTCTCTTCTGTTTTTTTTCCAGCGATATCTGGATGATGGGCAAATGACGGCAATCAATACCACCACCACCACCACCATGATCCAACAGCTACCACTACCGCCACCATTCAGCTACTATAAAACCTACCTGCTACTGCCACTACAAGTGAACAGAAAACGGGAAGCGCAGAGACGGGACTGGGTAGCGGTATCTCAACTATATTTAGGCCGAAACCTCGTCAGGTAGCAGCCCCGCCCACAGCTGTATCCCTGAATCTCTGACTAAGCTGATTATGACCGGTAGCCCTGGCCGGCCAACAAGGCCGACAGCGCCCGGCGGGTGCCCCCTCCCATGAGATAGCGCATCCTGGTTCGTGGGCGCCAGCTGAGCGGCGTCGAACCCGAGGACCAAACCTGGATTCGGCCATGTTTGTCTGCCTCGCTGCCCGGGTCTGGGTCTGGCTGCGTAAGTCTGGGTCTGGCTGCGTCTGGCGGCGTAGGTCTGGCTGCCTGTCTCGACAGGATATCCGGCTCGGCCATTGGGCGCGAGCCTGGGTGACCATCGTACCTCGCGCATCTCTCCCCGGTGATTGATCGATCTGGCCGGCCGGTCGGGATAGATCCGGTCTGTGCCCGGTGCTCTCTATTTCTGGCGGGAATCTCCGGGATCGCGCTCTGAGAATAAGTTTCCCGGCCCTGCGCGCGCGCAGGGCAGCCGATTGGTCGGTAGCTTCCTCAATCTAGCCGCCGTCCCTCAATGGCCCCATAACCCATAACCCCCACCCTGGCGTAAGCGGCAGGGCGCACGCGCACGACAGTCGGTCTGCTGTGTGTGTGTATTGCGTCTTACCCGCTCGCGCTTGCCCGCCTCGAGTCGAGAGGTCGAGACCTGCAGCGCCCCGCTGCCGCAGGCGGCCTAGTTTGGATATCGTCCCGACTTTTTTTTACGCGTCAGCGCTTCGGCCAGGAGGGGTGCCACAAATAGGCGGCGGCGTGAGGGGGGGGACGGAGGGGGCGGTCGCCAAGGCAGAAGAATAAGGAAAGCGCACGGGGTATTTACTCTTTTTTCGTCTCAATCGACTCTAGATTAGCCCATCCTTCATCCTCCCCGGCCCCCAGATGGACCGGATGAATTTTGGGATATCACTGGCGGGCAGGCCAGGGTAGGGCCGCCGACTAGGCATGCAGAGTCCACCCCCGTCCACCCGGCTGAGGCGGATATATCTGCATGGTGAGGGTCGGCGGTCGGGGACCAAACGCCCGGACACGGAATCCCATGGCAAGCCGCGTGGGAAACATGGCGAATTTGGGTATCCTGGCCGGTGATGGGTGGGGCACTGGGAGTCGTGCGGTAGGCTCTGTATGTTGGACTATGTAGACCACATATATACAAGATACGGGCCGGACGAGAGAAAGCGCTGTGGCAGACCCGGCGGCGACAGCTCCTCCCGACATGGCATAGTCCAAGACCGGGAAGAGCGGGAGGCCAAGCCAGAAGCGCCAGAGCAGCAGTCGCTTGATGAGACAACTGTGTTGAGGCCGGAAAGGACTGCACAAGGCGGCACAGGATGGGCCATGGAAACTCTCGGCCGAGAGAATGTGCGACTGAGCGAGCAGCAAAAGATAATGAGGCACTCGGTCGGGAGGGCTGACATATCTCCACGGCACGCACTTTTGCGCTACGCGATCTGAGGCCTCCTCGGCTGGTGGTCTTGGCCGGTATGCCCGAACGAGCCGGATCTGGTCTTGGGAGACTGGGCTGCCACGTCGTGGGGGGGGGAGCAGCCGGGCCAGGTCTGCCAGTCTGACCAGCACCCGCATCCGCACTCCCCCGCCCGCCCATGTACCCCGCCCTCAAGACGACACCGAAAAAAGCGCAGACCCGCTGGTATCTTGCGGTCCGACATCTTGCGCGCCGCTCCCTCCCGAATTCCAATCAGCTTGGATTCTTTGATGTTTCTCACTCATCTGGCCGGCACTTTTGTCCAGCTATATCCTCCTGCCGGGAGTGGGCAGCCGCTCCCCCACCCCCCTCCCACGGGGAAAACAACGGCCGATCCCCGAAGTCGGCACATTTTCTCGGCCGCCTGGCGGGGGTGACATCCGGAGGAGACAATGAAGAGCGGTTCCGTTTCGGGCGCCTCTGGTCCCTTGGAAAGTGGGGACCGGCAGCTTCCCCCGACTGCGCCAGTCGAGCGAGATACCGCGCAGTAGCAGCGCAGCATCAATGCGCCCCCCCCTCCAAGACGGCTATTCTCGGGACCCATTGCGTACTTGTCATTCGCAGCTCAAGATCCACCCCCCAGCCAGCCCATCTACTGTCCCTCGGCTTCTGGAATCCTCGATTGCACCCCTTGCGTCCGCTTCCTATCTTTCTTCTCTGTCTGTTGTTATCTACTTGTGCCTCCCCTGCGCTTAGGTCTCGTCTGTCGATTCATATCGACTCCAGCTATTCGCATCTGCTCCATCAACTCACATCGACTCGGGTCTACCCATACCTGCGCAATCCGCTCACATATCTGCCCACACGTACGGAATATACTCAAATATCTACCCACACATGCGTGATGTACTGACATTTCCTCCATCTACCGACGTGGAGTAATCGTCCACCTCGTCGCCGCCATAACAACTTCGCGGAGGGCGTCACGGCGGTCCGCCGGGCCGCCCTCCGTGGGCGCAGTGGCTCTTCAACACTTTCACGAGAGCCGCTCGATCCCTGCAAGTTTGATGGATGGCATCGAGTTCAGCGGGCGGCCGGGCCGCGTGTCTGGACGGATACGTGACGGCGGCGCGGGCGAGGCTGGGAAGCTGGGCGGGAGTGAGAGCCCTCCCGCTCTAGCTTGGGCGCTCCCGGCCTGCTGCTGCAGGCTATTTGTGCGCGGGGCCCTGGCGAGGCAAATCTCTGACGAGGCGCTGGCGCCATGGCGAACCGAGATGTCTTCCGGCCGCTTCCTCGCGGGAGGGTTGAGAATGGACAGGGGGATCCTCCCTATGGGCTTGACTCGCCTCGCCCTGCTGCTGTTACGGATCCCTGCTCGATTCCCGACATTGTTGAGACTGCATTTGCATGAGATAGGCCGCCGGAGCACAGCATCAGGTGCTGCGATTCAGGGCCGGCATGAGGTTGTTCATTGGCTGGCGGCGATCGCTAGCATCGGCGCCTTCGCGTCATGGCCCCCACCCCCACCCCTCTTACTTTAGGTGCCGTTCCCAACGTCTGGTGGCCGCAGTCCCGATCGCAGGGAGACGGTGAACTGGAATATAATTAGACTGGAATGGCTCCCTTGCTGGTCCTCGGACACGTCTTTTGAACGCGCGATCGGAGGAACCCGTCCGCATTATTAGTGTCGGATAGACAAGCTGCTTCTTCTCCAACAGAGCTCCCCTACTCCTCCTCCCACTCAAGACCCGATGCTGCGCTGGATATCTTGTCTGGCGGTCGCCAGAGCCTGCCGCGTCCCCTCATCCCTTTTCCGCTCGAGGAACCTCGTGACAAATACGACGGCGGCGGCAGGCCCCCCTTTGAGCCTCGCCTTCGGCCCCACCAAGCCCCCTCTTCTGACCGAGACCATCCCCGACCACTTTACGTCGGTGGTGGCGCGACATGGGGACCGTCCCGCCGTGATCGCGCGCTCGCCCGGCCGCCCGGACTCGGACGCGTTCGCCGACCGGGTCTTGACATACTCGGACCTCGACGCACTGTCGAACCGGCTCGCCCACTCGCTCCGGGCTCTGGGGGTGCGCCGCGGCGATCACGTCGCCGTCAGCCTGGGCAACACCGCCGACGCGGCCGCGTTGTCGTACGCGTGCTTCAAACTCGGGGCCGTGCTCGCGCCGCTGAACCCGGCCCTGGCGCCGGCCCAGACGGAGGATGCGCTGGCCCGGCTCGGCGCCGGCGTGCTGATCGTCGGCGCCGTGGCCGATCTGGCCTATAAGCCAGGCCGGGGACGGCCCAATAGTGTGCTCCTCAAGAGACTGGTCCCGGACCTGGAGAGCGGCGGCAGCGGCGGCGGCGGTGTCGGCACGGTGCGGAGCCCCTCGCTGCCCCGTCTGCGTACCGTTGTCGTGTTCGATAACCGGGATCAACACTGCCCGGACATCACGGCCGCCATCCCGCTGGACCGGTACCGGGCCCTGGTCCCATTCCAGACCCTGCTCGAGGGCGCCCCCAACCCGGTGACGGCCGACCCGGGCGCCCCCCTGTCCCCCCGCGACGTCATCAACGTCCAGTTGACCTCCGGCACCACGTCCCGGCCCAAGGCCGCGATGCTGACGCACACCGGCATCCTCAACAACGGCGCCCTGATCGCGGGCCGGATGGGCCTCGGGCCCGAGGACCGCATCGTCGTGCCCCCGCCGTTGTTCCACTGCTTCGGCTCGGTGCTCGGCTATATGGCGACCGCAACCACGGGCGCGGCCATCCTGTTCCCCTCCCCGGCCTTTGATCCCGCCGCGGCCGTGCGGATGGCTGCCGACTGGGACGCGACCGGGTTGTACGGCGTAAACACGATGCTAGTCGCGTACCTCGAGGCGCTCGATGCGGCCGGACCGGGCCGCCGGCCCGTGAACCTGCGCAAGGGCATCGTGGCCGGGTCATCGATGGCCGAGTCCCTGCTAGCCCGGGTCAGGTCCCGGCTCGGGCTCGAGGACCTCGCCATCTGCTACGGCATGACCGAGACCTCGCCCGTGAGCTGCATGACGTCGCCGCTCGACGACCCGGCCGACCGCCGCTGGAGCACGGTCGGCCGGGCCATGCCCCACACCGCCGTCAAGATCGTCGACCGGCGGGACCGGTCCCGCATCGTGGCTGTCGGGTGCCGCGGCGAGCTGGCCGCCAGCGGCTATCTCGTCATGGCCGGCTACCTCGGGGACGAGGCTCGCACCCGCGAGTCCACCGAGACGGACCCGGACGGCCGCGTCTGGATGTTCTCCGGGGACGAGGCCGTCATGGACTCGCGCGGCTACGTCGCCATCACCGGCCGGATCAAGGACCTGATCATCCGCGCGGGCGAGAACATATCGCCGCTCGAGGTCGAGGACTGCCTCTTCCGGCACCCGGCCGTGGCGGAGGCGAGCGTGGTCGGGGTGCCGGACGAGCGGTACGACGAGGCGGTGGTCGCGTTCTTGGTGAGGCGAAAGAACGGGCCGGAGGGTGCGAGCGGGGACCAGGATGACGTGCGGGCGTGGGCGCGGGAGAGGCTGGCTGGCCACCTCGTGCCCCGACACGTATTCTGGGTCGATGAGCTGCCCAAGACGGCGAGTGGCAAGGTGCAAAAGTACAAGCTGCGAGAGATGGCGGTGGGATTGGTGGAGGACGAGGTGAGGCGAGGCTGATGAACAGCAGCGTTTGAGGGGACGTTTCGGCGAGGAGAGAAGATTCGGGATCAACGGCATGAATTGGAATCGAAATTGTATACAAATATGTGAGAATGGCTGGGATTTGGAATTGAGACAGTGGCGGGGATTGGAGTGGCAGCTCCAGTTAGGAGCAGATAGCAGATAGAAGCAGGCTAGATGGACCGAGTACTGATGTCATTGTTCTGGCAGGTCGACGTCACGTGCCCGACCCGGTATCCTAGAAAAAAAACCCGAACCCATTTCTTCGGGCCCCGGCCTGGCCGGGCCGGTCTCTGCAGCTCTCTGCAGCCCTACACCACCATCCAGCTGGCTCCCGCCCCTCCGCCATGTTTGTGGCCCCATGGATCTGCCGCTCCTGCATCCGTCGCCTGGCCAGGTGCCGACCGCCCTCGGCCCATCTATACATTCCCGCCCGACCGGCCAGCCATGGTACGTACTCATCTACCTACCGGCCGCCCACTACCTCCGGTTGCTGACCAGCAACCCCCCCCGGCCCAACAGACTCTGGACCCCACCAGCTCCACCCCTCCCTCCTCTCGCGCGCCCGCACGCTGGCGGCCGAGCACGCCTCTCTCGCCGTCTCCCTCGCCAGCTCGTACGACGGCCGAGCGGCGGCCCGGCTCGGCGAGCTCTCCCCGGTCGCATCGGCGCTCGAGGCCTGGGATGCGGCCCACGCGTCCGCGGCCGAGCTGCGCAGCCTGCTCGGCTCCGCCGACGACGAGCTCCGGGCCCTGGCCGCAGATGAGCTGGACGGCACGGCCGGCCGGCTCGTCGGCCTCACGCACCGGCTCGAGGTCGCCCTGATGCCGCGGCACCCGCACGCGGCCATGCCCTGCATGGTCGAGATCGTGCCCGGCCCGGGCGGCATCGAGGGCCGGTTCTTCGCCGACTCGCTGCTGCGCATGTACCGCCAGTTCTGCGCCCGCGAGGGCGTGCCCGCCAGCGTGGTCAAGTACGAACTGGCCGACGGAGCCGGCGGCATCCAGGGCGCCGACGGCGAGGCGCCCCTGCTGGAGGCCGTCCTGGAGATAGGCGGCGCGGACGCGTACGACCGGTTCCGGACCGAGTCGGGCATGCACCGGGTCCAGCGGGTGCCGTCGACGGAGCGGCAGGGTCGGATTCACACCAGCGCGGTCGCCGTCTGGGTGCTGCCGGCCTTTTCCGAGACCGGCGGCGGGGTCGGGTCTGAGAACGTGGACGACCCGAGCAGCGACTTTTACCTGGCGCCGGCCGAGGTCACGCTCGAGGCGATGCGGGCCCGCGGCGCGGGCGGCCAAAACGTCAACAAGACCGAGTCGGCGGTGCGGATCACGCACCTGCCGACGGGCATCACCGTCTCGATGCAGGACTCGCGGAGCAAGCAGCGCAACCGGGAGATGGCATACCGCGTGCTACGGTCGCGCGTGGCGGAGCGGCGGCGCGACGCCCGCGAGGAAGAGACGGCCCGGCTGCGCGACAGCGTCCTGGCGCGGACGCGCATCACCAGGGCCGACAAGGTGCGGACCTACAACTTCCCGCAGGACCGGGTGACGGACCACCGCAGCGGCGACACCGTCCACAACCTGCCGGACGTGATGGCGGGCGGGGAGGGGCTGGGCCGGGTGATGGCGGGCGTCCGGGGATGGCTGGTCGAGCGGGAGATGGCGGCAGTGGTGGAAGAGGAAGAGGAGGCCAGGGGGCGGGGGTCAGACAGCGGGAGCGGGAAGCGTTGAGGTGTGGCTGGTGGCGCCGGGGATCTGATAACCGAGACCCGCCCGGCAGGCGGCTGTTGGACCGATTAACTGCTGTTTCAGGGCCATCCCGCAGATTCGGTCATCCCGCAGATCCGCCACTCTCATGTCGCACCAGCAGATTCATCTGACGGAATTGGCCAAACCCTAGTCAACTGCAGCGGAAAAACAACCAACCGGTTCGGGGGGTGGGGGGCCGAATGAGACTAGTCATGTGGCAGGGCGGGCGGGGTGGGGGTCGGAGTCGGGTGAGGCGGCGGGGTGGGGGCGGCTCATGGCGCACGGCAGCGGCAAGGCGCTCGCTCCGACATTGTACACATACCCTTCTTGGCCGAATCCGAACAGGCGCTGCATCCTCCCGCCACGACGGCAACCTTGATGAGGAAGAACCGGCCAAGACTGCGCGCCAGGGGCCAGAGAGCACGACGCCAAATGTGATCATGGTTCGAGGCGGGACTGTGTATGATTGGCGAGTCAGAATCCCCCAAGCAAGATTTCCGTCGCTTACATTTTTTCCCGCCCTTGGCAACTCGAGACCAATTCGAGGGCCGGGGTAGGAGGTTGAAGGGCGAGTGGCCGGGTTGTTTTGGAGCCAGAAAGGGCAGGAGAGAGATCAACGGCATTGTCCTGCCGCGCCGGCCAATCGACGGCCAGCGTTGGCAGCAGCACAGGGACTCTGTACGACCCCCGCTCTGCTCGAGAGGGTACAAAAAGATGGCGTAATTTCAAGTGTCCCCCCGGGACGAATCACAGACCCGAAGCAGACGCCGAAGAGATACCGGGCTGAGAAGAGCCGAGGCACAGTCGACATGTTGGCTTGGCTCGAAGCAGGCCCGGAGCTGACGGCCGGCTAACTGGCCATAGGCTCAGGAATATATATATATGTCTATACCTCCCCTCCCCCTCCCCCTGCCCCCCGCACTTTTCACCTCTCGCCACCACTCGTTCTCGAACTGTTCTTGTCGATTCCGTATCCCGCTTACCTAAGCGTCCGCCATGCGCCCCACCACCGCCGCCCTGGTGCCCGCGCTGCTTGCGCTCGGGGCCGTCGCCCGTCTGAGCCTCAACCAGATCGGCCGACCAGACCTGGAGGCTGCCCGCGCGGCCCCGGCGCCGAAGCCCCGTGCGCGCGCCGAGGCCCCCACTCCTCCAGCCGACGCCAGTGCCTTCCTCACCAATGCCACCTCCCGCAAGTCTTTTCTTTTTTGCCTCCCGCCTGCTACTGCCACCCGGCAAAAACGACCACCTGCTGACCCTTCCGCAGAGTACTGGGTCAATGGCACCGACCTCCCAGATGTCGATTTTGACGCGGGCGAGTCGTACGCCGGCCAGATGCCCCTCAGCGACGACGCGGATGAGAAGCGTCGCATGTTCTTCTGGTTCTTCCCGATGGAGTCGCCGGACCCGCGGTCGGAAACTGACATAATCATCTGGCTCAACGGTGGGGTGGGTACCACCTCCTTCCCCTGCCCTGACCGGCTGCATGTTTCCCCCCGGCTAACCCCGGCCGCCCCCGCGCAGCCCGGCTGCTCCTCGATGGAAGGCGCGCTCGAGGAGAATGGGCCGGTCAGCTGGCGGCCCGGAACGTTCCGGCCGGTGCGCAACCGCTGGGCGTGGAACCGACTCGCCCACGTCGTCTACGTCGACCAGCCGGTCGGCACCGGCTACTCGACCGGCCCCGTGACGGCCACCAGCACGGCCGACGCGGCCGCCGAGTTTCTGCTCTTTTGGCGCCGCTTCATCTCGACGTTTGCGCTCGAGGGCTCTCGCATCTACGTGACGGGCGAGAGCTACGCCGGCGTGTACTGCCCCTACATCGCGGCCGCGATGCTCGACGCGGCCGAGCAGGAGCAGGATGGGAAAAACGGCAGCGCCTACTTCGACGTCGGCGGCATGCTGATCTACGACCCCGTGATCGGCCCGACCGACGTCCAAATGGTGATGCCAGCCGTCCCGTTCACGGAGTACTGGCGCGGCCTGCACCCGTTCAACGACTCGTTCTCGGCCCAGCTGCGGGCCGACGCGGACGCGTGCGGCTACTCGGAGTACCTCGACAAGTACCTCCAGTTCCCGTCCAGCGGCCAGCAGCCGGTGGAGCTCCCCGGGGCCAGCAACGATCGGTGCGGGTTCGGGCTGCTCAACAACATCATCGAGGCCAGCATTGCGCTGAACCCGTGCTGGGACATTTACCAGGTGGCCGAGATCTGCCCGCTGCTGTGGGACGTGACCGGGTTCCCCGGCACGATCGAGTTCACCCCACCCGGCGCGGAGCCGTACTTCAACCGGACCGACGTCCGGAAGGCGCTGCACGCGCCCTCGCTGCTGGGCAACGGCGAGACGCGGCACGAGTGGATAGAGTGCGCGCCCGAGCCGGTCTTTGTCAACGACCAGGACCTCTCCCTGCCCAGCAGCCAGCTCATGATCCCGGCCGTGATCAACCGGACCAACAACGTGATCATCGCCCACGGCGCGCTCGACTTTGTCCTCATCGCCAACGGCACCCTGCTTACGATCCAGAACATGACGTGGGGCGGCGTGACCGGGTTCACGGCCCGGCCGGCGGATCCGTTCTACGTGCCGTACCACGGCGACACGGAGCTGGTCATGTCGGACGCGGTCCCGGCCGCGGACCTGGTCTCGGTGGCGGGGGCTGGGGTGGTGGGCAGCACCCGCACGGAGCGCGGGCTCACGTACGCGGTGGTCAACCTGGCGGGCCACATGGGGCCCGAGTTCGCGCCGGCGGCGGCCATGCGCATGGTCGAGCTCATGCTCGGCCGCATCGACTCTCTGCAGGACCGGCAGCCGTTCAAGCTGGTTGGGAACGCGACCGCGCTGGAGGGGCCGCTGGGCAATGGGACGGGGCCGCCGACCGGGCGCTAGACCGGGGGCGGCTGGTGGGGCCGTGGTAGATTGAGGGGGCATGCAAATGCAGTCTGCAGGCCGAGCGGTATGGCTCATGTGTGATGATGAATCTTGGAATGCAGAGGCCTGGCATCGTGCTGTTTGATTAGAGGAACCCGTGGCGACCAGGTCATGGTTTTGATTTTTTGGATGCTGTGTTCTCTCCCATTAGCGCTCGCCGGATGGCCGGCAGCTGGCAGCCGGGCCGGCAGCCCGGAGAAGAAGTCGTAGTATTCAACAAAAAGGATCTGGCTGATTATGCAAGGGTGAAAGGAAAATGGGTGCGACGCACTGGAGATAACCTAATGACTGGTGTCTGTATTTCAATTATGCTCAGGGGAGGAAACTCTGCTGGCGGGCCCAGCCAGAGTTTTATCCCCAGACATCTGACTAAGCTAATTGTGTCGGATGTAGGTCCAAGGGACAAAACGGAATCTGGCTGATCATGCAGCGGCTGAAGCTTCGCCTTCGGCTTCGGCTTCGCCTTCGCCTTCGGCTTCGGGGCATTGTCAAGCGGGGCTGAAACTGTCTATGGCCTCCCTCTTGTTGCTCCTTGTCCATCTACCCTTCCCCCGAAGCGAGCCCTCTGTCCGAATGTTTGAGGCTGACCTGACAATGTTGATTGGCCCATGTAGAGAGGGGACAACGTGGCCAGCCAGCGCCTTTTAGCCAATCCGGTGAGAACCGCATCACGCCAAATCGCCAAATCGGGCAAGACCCACTGATTGAGATAAACGTTGAACTTTTTCACCAATGGTCGCAAGCGCCAAGACGGCAAGACGGGGGACCCCGCCTGTCATGGCGCTGACCTTCACCGGTCGGTTTGATTCGATTTGATTCTATTTAAGGTGACCGGCGAATGGAGAAGCCAGCCACCACCTCCCGGGGGGTATGTTACGTGTTCCGGGGTCGGTCGCAAGCAGTAACCCGGGCCGGGCTGCAGTAGCGCGAACAAGAACCGGGTCAGCAAGGCGGAGGGCGACGCCCCCCGCGCTCGCGATCCCCCCAAAACACAACTACGAGACGCGGCAGGGCATGCACAAAATACAGTCCGAAAAATCCACCCCTTCGTCCAGATATCGGAAGGGAGGGGGTGAGATTCGAGAAGTTTGGGGGGTGAATGGCAAATAACAGCCTACCTTGCAGGAGATGGCAGCGGTAGCCAGAGATAAAGCCAGGCCCTCCTCCGTAGCCAATTTCTTTTTTAAGCAGCCCTTTTTTTCTCCATGCAAACAAGACCCCCATAGCGTGTGGTTTCTTCATCCGGTTGACCGCCCACCATGCTCACACCCGAGGCAATCATTGGCATAGTTGCCGTGTTTGTCACATGTGCCCCAATGTTTTATTACATGATCCGCTACTGCCAAAGGAGAATGTGCCCGGTCAAACGGGACATGGGTTTGTAATGTCCATCTGTCCTCAAGAAGACAGGTCCACCCATGCTAATGAGTTGGCCCAGGAGACGAAGAGGAGCGGGCAGGCCTTGAAGAAGCCAGCACCCTGCCGGCGCCCTCTGCCGAGGCCTACACGCTTAATCAGCTGGGACACGGTGCCCAGCCGGGCGCCATGCCTGCACCCGACCTGTGTCCGGTCAACATCATCATCAACTTCTCCCCCCAAGATAACGGCATCGGCATCGCTCATTATCTGCCATGCTGAGTCAATTGGTGCTCGCGCTACTCGCTCAACAATAGCCGATCGACTGGTCCCATTATCTCCTGAGATAAGTGGACTAGAGGGGTGGTAGCGGGGTGGTAGCGGGGTAGTAGCGGGATGATAGAGGGGCCTAGGAGCGGTAGGTGGTCGGGGCGCAGGCCGGGAGATATCTGTGTACCTCGCCGGCGAGCTATCCACACGGCGTGCTTCGACTATGCGAGGATGGAGCACGGAAAGCGCCTGTTTCCTACCACCAGATCCGCGATCTCGACATTGGCTGGAAAGGGGCGTGTGACGCTGGAGAAGGCGTCTCTGGGGCTTCAACCACTGAGTAGGGGTGAAATCGACTTGTCTCTACCTATTTACAAATGAGGGGATCACCCGATCCTTTATACAATGCTCGTGGCAAGCCCAACTTCATTGCAGACGTCATTTACGAGATCATCGGGGCGTCATCCCGAGGGATTGCCCCGAGTCTGGCCAAAGTGGCGATCGCCTGCTCCGTCCGTGACGTTAAGCTGCACGGGACCGCATTCTGCTGGTCCCGGTGGGGCCGGGATGCCCCGGCCCGTATCTCGGGGCGCGGCAGGGCGGTATGATAGGAGCTCTCATTAGGGGAGGCAGAATGATCCGCGGTGGCGGCGGGGGTGAGATGGAAGCTGTCGTCGGGGGTGGGCCGGGAGTGGTCGTCGCGGGATCGTGTGGTTCGCTCCCAGGAGCTTGATCCGATGCCGAGGATGCGGACGACCGAGGTTGAGAGACCGCAGGAGATTGAGTAGACGCTGGGGCTGCGGTGGCTCGGGGCTGCACGACTGGTACGCTCTGGTCTTCGGACATTGTGTCGTCGCGATTAATAGATACGAGAATATATGCTACTCATGTACATGTATGTAGAGTAGGCCGTAACGTGTCGATGCCCTGGTGCCATGACGGGGGGGTCCAAGCGGGCGCGGTGGCAGCGCGCTTGATACCCGCATCGGCACAGCGCATAGGGGCTGCGAACCCCAACCAGTGCTCGATCGATTATCGATCAAGCAGGGGCGTGCTATCCAAGATTACGGGATTTGGTCCCAGAGAGGCGCAGGAGAGTGTCCAAGTACCGGGTCGATATATCCCGAGGAAGCGTGCAGGAGTGTAGCTTACATGTTTGTCGTATGTTGGTGCCCAGAGGTGCTCGATCGTGTCTGCCCCCAAGGCTGGCGCGCAGGGTAGCACTTGAGCAGCGTCACTTCAAGTGTACCACTTTGCAGGGGATTCGGGGAGGGCAGGATGGGGAGTGATCTACAGGCCGATCAGGCCCGCCGGTCTGAACCACCAAACTGCCAGCTGGCTGATCTAGGCCTGCGCTGCCGCAGGCCGGCCCGTCTGGTGGGGGTTTGCTACCTGCCGGTCTGTCTTTACTGGAGCCTCGGCCATCCAGAACCGGCACCTTTCCTGAGCTCGGGCCGGAATGGGTCAATACTCATCATCGCACTCCTGAAAAATTACCTCAGTTTAATTCAAATTTTTTGCGGGGGGGAGCCTTTCTCCGAAATGTTTGGGCGCTCGCCGGGGCCCCCCTCCAATCGACCCCGATTCAAGGTGGTCAGAAAAAAAAAACACGGCCATCAATAAACTTGATGGAGAGGAGACGCCGTTGAAATTTACTTTTTACTGATACTACCAGTAGGCAGTATCAATGCTGCCGGACAAGCTGCCGACCCGGGTCCCGGCCGGCCCGCCCCCAGAGTACCCCGTCCAAGCTACCTGTCTCGCCATCCTGCGCTTAACTGCGCCAAATCCCCAGCCTGGCCCCCATCGAACCGCAAGGTAGAAAGCAACCGCGCCAGAGGGAAACAGAAAAGCCCAGCGGCTGCGGCATCCGCCCCCGCATCCGCCCCCGCACCCGCAGGCCTTCTTCCAACCGCTGACTTGCAGGAATCATCATCAGAAACAAGCCAGATATATGCATTGCCGTCGTAATCGGCATCCATCCCATCCCCGTTCACCGAATCACTCGGTACCAACACCCCCACCACCCAGTACCACAATACTACCACCCAGTACCACACCCCTACCACCCAGTACCACTATCCATACTCCTGCCGCTCCCGCCGCACCTGCTCCAGCAGCCCCGACAGACCGCCCGGGCTGCGCAGCCGCTCCAGCACGACCCGCATGCCCTCGTGGCTGCGCACCATCCCGTCCTTGGTCTTCTTGCTGGCCAGGGTCTCGATGCTGCGCTGGATCCCGCTGGCACCCCACGCGCCTATCCAGCCGGGTAGCCAGCCGGCGGCCGGGCCCTGGGCCGCGGGGAGGGGGCGGCTCGGGGGCGGTGGCGGAGACGGGGTATGCGACGGGGCCGAGGACATGGCCGCCACCCGGCCCCGGAGGAGCTCGCCGAGGCGAGAGCGGAATATGACGGTGGTGGCGACGTGGGTGGTGGCCGCGGCTGCGGCCGGGAGAGGGGACAGGGCCGGGAGAGGGGGCGGGGCCGGCAGAGAGGATGACAAGACCGGCAGAGGGGACAAGGCCGTGAGAGGGGTCAAGACCGGGAGCGGCGGCGGCGGCGACCGCGAGGGCACGTGGTAGTCCTGCCGCTCAATCACCTCCAGCACCCCGGTCCAGTTAAGGTTCCGGCTCTCGGTCCGCATCCAGCCCTCGCGCATGTCGATGATGCTGGTCTCGAGGATATAGGACGCGCGGTCGCCGGCCGCAGAAGCAGACCCGCCGCCGGCCACGGGGGAATCTATTGTGCCGCCGCCGCCGCCCGTCATCGAGGCCGGCAGGAGCTTGAACACGGCCGAGGGCATGCGCGATTTCTTGAGGTGGATCCGGATTGTGTGCAGCCGGCCGGTGGCGAGGTCGACGCGGGAATCGATCGTGTCGGTGGAGAGCACGTGCGCAGCGAAGGGGTTGAGCTTCGGGGAGGAGTAGCGGATGAAGTAGGCGAGCGTGACGGCGGAAAATGGGTGGGCGTAGGTGTGGGTGGTGGTGTGGGTGAGGACCATGATTGCGGGGCTGAGCGGGTATGTTGTGTCGGTCGGTCGGTCGGTCGGGTTGGCTGTCTGGCTGGCTGGTCAGAGTCGGGGGGGCAAAGGCATGTCCGCCGCGTCGTCGAAGGCGGCGGAAGAAGCGGCGGCGGCGGAACGGCCGGTTTCTCGTGGCAGCAGCAGCAGCGGCAGCAGCAGCAGCAGCAGCTGGGAACCAGTGTCGGCTCGGTGCGGGGAATTGATCGGATCGAGTCTGAGACCAGAAAATCCGAAAATTCGCCCGGTCAGGGTTGAAAGATGTAGGGAGAATCCAGGCAAAGAGGGAAGGGAACAACAAGATGCAGGCGGTGCGGCTATGTATGGGCTAATGGGGTGACGGGTGATGGGGTGATGGGGTGATGGTGGGGAGCGGCAGAAAAGGTCCGGACTGGGACTGGCCGACGAGCTAGCAGAGCAGTGGCAAAGAGCGGGACCAGGGCCACGTGACGGCCGAGTCCGAGCTCGATGATTCGACAATGGCGTCATGGGCGGCCGTGCAGGTGACCTCTGCCCGGCGGCCAATGGGGCGACGGGTACTGGCTGCCTGCGAGATAAAATGATGGCCACATCATCATTGGCAGTGCCAGACGTGTAACGAGGGAGGGTGGTTTGTCCAGAACCCGGATGTCGGCCGAGTCAAGTCATGCCGTCGGGACAAGGCATGCCGTCGGGACAAGGCAGACAGCCGAGTCGCGGAGAAGCCCATGCCAGCCTTGGCTCGCCGTGTCTGGCGTTAGTTTCGAGCGCTTAGACGGCGCCGAGCGAGCGATGATGGCACAGGAACATGTTCCCAATCTCGTCTATTCTCAATTTAACCCATGTCTAGACAGAATCAGTCAATCGATTATATATACGGCCGCGACAGCGATCCCGTCCCCAGCCCCAGCCCAACCCCCCCCACCAGCCGCCGCACCCACACCCACAGCTCAAACACCTCGAGTCGGAGCTGAACGCGCCAAAAGGCGGCCCACGCGGCCGCCAGCCGGACCGCGTTGGCCGGCCACAGCGCCGACCCGCGCGCCCGGATCTGCTCCACCTGTTCCTCCAGCACCGTCCGGGCACAGTACCGGGCCATGATCAGGAACGTGCGCAGCGGGCCCCGCCGCGTGCGCAGCCCCTCGTCCAGGCTGCGGGTCAGGTCGTTGGTCTTGAGGATCAGCAGCACGACCCGGGGCACCCGGCCGAGAAGGCCGACCAGGTCGGCCAGCAGGCCGTCGCGCAGCGCCGAGCTCATGTGCTCGGCCTCGCGGCCGTCGCGGGCCCGGGCCAGGAAGCCGCCCGGCGGGCCGGCCGCCAGCACGGCAAAGTCCCGGCCCGTGATTGCGGACGCGAACAGCGGGAACTCGTCGTCGCGGATCCCGGCCACGTCCCGCGCGTGCGCCCGCATCCTATCCATGTCGCCGTCCATGACGGCCAGCCACATCTTGGCGTAGGCCCGGCGCAGCGGCACCGGGATGTCGCGGTACAGGCCGTGGTCGTACAGGATCACGTCGAAGCCGGGCCGGGCTCGGGCCCGGGCCCCGGCCGCGCCGAGCCGGGGCCGGATCGCGAGGTTGCCGCCGTGCGGGTCGCAGTGCAGGCCGGCGTCGCGGCCAAAGATCATCTCGTTGAAGATCCGGGCCAGCGCGGCCGACACCTCGTCCCGGTCGATGCCGTGCGCGTCCATGAACGCCACGTCGTCGGGCCGGCACCCGGCCTCGTACGCCATAACGAGGATCCGCCGCTCCGCCCACACCACGTCCGGGACCACGAGCGGGATGGCCGGCAGGCGGGCAAAGTGGGCCTGGGTCCGGCGCGCGTTCGCGGCCTCCTCCCGGAAGTCCAGCTCCCGCGGCAGGGACGCCTCCATCTCGCTCGCGAGCCAGCTCAGGTCGTACTCGGGGAAGAGCCAGCGCAGCGCCGCGAACGTGTACCGGGTCAGGGCCAGGTCCAGGGGCGCCCACTCGGCCAGGCCCGGGTGCTGCACCTTGACGGCCACGCGCCGGCCGGTGGCCCGGACGGTGGCCACGTGCACCTGCGCGAGCGAGGCGGCTCCGATCGGCTCCGCGGAGAAGGACGAGAAGTGGGCCTCGACCGGCGATCCGGTGTCGGCCAGGATCATGGCCGAGACCGAGGCCAGCGAGGAGACCGGGCACCGGTCCTGGAGCGGGACAAAGGTGGTGGTCCACTCGGGGGGGAGGAGATAGTTCATGGCGCTCTGCCGGGCCGCCGCCGCCGCCGCACCGTCATAGTTATCACATCAGCCGGCCGTGTCCTCGTAACCGACAACTCTGCTCTCTGATTGTGGGTGTGCCCACCAGATGCTGGCCCAGCTTGATGAAGATGCCGCCGTTCCGCTCCAGGACCCGCAAGGTCCGGTTCGCGCACCGTCGGTGGCAGTCCTTGAGCATTCGATGCTTCTCGTCCTCGCCCTCGGTCTTTTGGCGTGCGTTAAGGGTGGTCCGGTAGCTACGACGGGGGATCAGCGCTGCGCTGCTGTGATGGTGATACCCCCGTGATAAACCTGGGGGGAAGGGGAGGCGGCGCGGCTGGCCGGCCGGCTGGCTCACTCGTTGACGCATATTGCCAGGGTGGATACGACGCGGCCGCTCCGCTCGGCCGCGTCGTAGCTCCGCTTGATGTCGTCGGCGAATGCCAAGGCGCCCGCGCCGGCCCCTGCGACTGCGGCGGCGCCGCCGCTGGACAACAGCAGGACTCGGCGCCGCCGCCGCTGCCGGGGGCCGGCGTTCCCGGGGCTGCCTCCGTAGGGCCGTGAGGCCTGGTGGCGGCAGGCGCGGCAGACGATGGCAGCAGAGCCGAGCCGGCCGCAGAGTGGCTGCGGATACAGTAGCTTCATCGCGGACAGGGCATCGACTCGGGCGATGGCGGCGGCGGGGGCTTGAGGTTGGGCGTCGGGGTTGGGGCGGTCGATAGGTCGGTCTGAAAATGAGGCGACATTATCTATCTCCAGAGCTCCATTATCCGCGTAGTAGGCGAGAAGGAAGGCCGAGGGGAGAAAGCCGGGCAGGCGGCAGAGCAGATAGATGGTGAAAAAGGAGAACGGTGATGATGTGGCCACATGGTGAACGGCGGGGCGAAACGGACCGACGTGGCGGGTGTGGAGATGGGGTTGGTGGGGCAGCGACCCAGCGCGCCCGGCCGTGCCCTGCCTAGAGCGTCGTCGCGGTTCGGTTCTTTTTATTAATCCCGCCCGTCCTCGCCCAGAGGTCGCACGCCGAATCGCGCAAACGCCACCCCCACTCGACTCTCTTTTTATTTTAACCCCGGATCCGGCCGCCGCCGACCCTGCATTCTTGGCCGAAATCGTCCATTACCACCATCGCCACCGCGCAGCCAGTCGGCTAAATCTTGTTCTACCAGCATTACTACCACCGAAATTCGGTATTATCACCCGCCCGAGAGCCGACACGCACCCGTCCGCCATGTTCCCGGTCATCTTCCACTCTTCGCCCCCGCGCCGGCCCGCCGCCTCCTCGCCCCTCGCATCGGTGTCGCCCTCCTCGCCCTCGCGCGCCCGCCGGCACCGGCGCCAGCTCCTGTCCTCTCCGACCCGCGGCACAGGGAAGGAGAACCAGCCGTTCCAGGCGGGGCCGCCGCACGGCCACCAGTCGCGCTTCGCCACCCGGCCGGGCAGGATGCCGCTGATGGGGCGGTCCCGAGAGCAGATTCAGGAGGAACGGCGCCGGCTGTTTCTCCAGGGCGCAAAGCAGCGGTCTGAAGACCGGGCGTGGCAGCGGCGGGATATTGAGGGACACGTGAGTAGTCGCTCGCCTCTGTTTCCCCTTTTTCCTCTCCTCCCACCCTCCTTTTCCTAACTCTCGCCCTCCTCTCCCTCTCCTCCCACCCTCCTCTCCCTCTCCTCCCACCCTCCTCTCCCTCTCCTCCCACCCTCCTTCGCCTCCAACCCTCTACTCTCACTCCATCCCTCTAACAGATGGATGCCCCCCATATAGGCCGTCAGGCGATGGTTCAACGAACACCAGGACCGCATTCGCGCAACCGCCCAAGAGGCGATCCCCGCCGAATCTGATCTCGAGGACGCGGCCATGTGGCCTGACAGCGAGCTGATGGTCGATCATGTGGCGCGACAGGAGGAGATGGAGCTTGACGCTGCCTTTGCTGCGTTTGAGCGTGATAACCAGGCGGAGGACGAGGACCTGGATCGGCTGTTGGTGGATCTTGTCGATGGGGTGGAGCGGGAGAGGGAGCGGGAGCGGGGGCAATCGTGGAGGGGGCCGGAAGGGGACTTCGTCGGCATGGACATGTCGTGAGGGGGAGCAGGGATTATGTGCCGATAGCATCGATGCCGGGGCAGGCCCCGGCATCACACAGTGTTCGACCCCGCTGTTCCTGCTCCTGCTCCCTGCTCCTCTGATCGAGCTGCTGCTGCCGCAGTGTCGATTATTTGAGGCGTCGCACACGGCTCAGCTGGCAGGGGCCGGTCGATTGGTTGGGCCATCTTGTACATATACGACCACTACCCATTCTCATCAGAGCGGGCGAACAGATATACAGAAACTGATTACGGCCGTCTCGTCCGCCGCCATCAGCTGGCCGGAGCCGTCACTGCGGGTTGCACCCCTCTTCCATCCCCAGCAACTCCTGCGCCGATGACATGTCGCCGACCAGGTCGGGCGGCGGCGCGCCCGCCGCTTGCATCTGTCGGCCGGGCACCCAGTGGTCCGCGTCAGCGAGATATTCAACGAGAGGACGAGCGTGTGGAGATGGGGTGGGTGGGCGCGGTGATCCGACCCCGTGGTCTCGCCAGGTCACCTTTTGCATCTTGTCGACAATGAACTCGCGGTCGGCCGGGTTCGTGTCGCTATACGACTTGCTCTCGAACCGGTCGACGATCTCCCGCACGATGGCCCGCTGCACCTCGTACCGGCCCATGTCTTCGGGCCCGACCCGGCCGGCATGCTCCTCCATCCAGCGCGGGAACCGATCGTGCAGCTCCCGCATCGGCTCGTACAGGATCTCCTTGTTGGTCAGCTCATCCATCATGGAGAGCAACAGCCGGGACAGGTCCTCCTCGCCCCCGCCGGCGCCGGCGCCGTCGCCGGCACCGGCCGCGCCCGCGCTGTCCTGCAAATGTCGCAGCATGGCAGCCATGAAGTGGTCTGCGGAGGGGTCTGCGGACGAAGAGGTGGTCGCCTCGGTGGCACGCTGGTTGGACTGGGCGAGTCGCTGGATCGTCTCGTTGATACCGCTCTGGAACGATGGGGTAGGGCCGGGGCCGGCTGCGGCTGCGGCGGGGGGAGACGAGGGCGGGCGCGTCTTGAGGGGGGGCGGGGAGGGCGCATTGCCGGCCGCAGCCTCGGCGGCCAGCTGGTCCAAGAAAGTCTTGAGCTGGGTCTGCATCTCCTGCTCTGGGTCAGCAGTGGCCGAGGGGGCAGAGAGAATCAGGCGCCGCGGTACATTGTCGTTCTCAAAGAGATTGGCCATGTTGGCTTCGAGTTCCTTGGCAAACTCCTCATCGGCCATGATCTCCTCCAGGGTAGGCTCCTTGTCGGCGCCGCCGTCGCTGCTGCTTCCCGCCGCCGGTGGGGGCGGCGGTTGTAAAGAGGATGGCGATGCCGATCCCGCAGTTGTGGTCGCGGCCGCGGTTGCCGCCGCAGTTGCGGCCGCACCCGGCATCCCAGATGCCGGGCTGTAAACGGGCCGAGGCCCGGCCACCTGCGGCGGGTCGACCCCCATGGCCGAAAATTCGACGAGCATGTCTGGTGCGCCGAGGTCAGCTCACGGGGGGGAGCAGGTAATCATAGAGCTCGGGTTACCGTCAAGGTCGTCGAGGTCATCCTCGTCCGGGTCGGGCACGTCCTCGACGGTGGCGGTCGGGGGCTGGGGCCTGCCCTGCGGTGCCATCGTTGCTGCCAGCTCGCTGTCCCGCGCCCGTCGCTGATGTTGCTGCCGCTGCCGATTGATGCCGAGCGGAAGGCGGGCCGATTTCGTCCGTCTGTGGCTTTTTTGCGTCGGGATGGGGCGTCCGAGGGCTAGAACTGGCCAGAAGAAACGGACATGTCCGCGATACTGATGTTGACGCCTGTTGCCGTAATTGATCCGAGCCCAGGCCGGGAGGGGGGTTCTCGCATGACCAGGAGGGGACGTTGCTGCTGTTGGCAGCTGCTGGCGTCGCTCCACCCCCCCCCCGCTCTCCAGCCCCCTTCCCCGCATACGACCGGGGGCGTCCCACCACCCGGGGGGGTTCTGGAGTTCCCGCCAACCGCCGGGGGGTACCGGCTGCCGGTACCCGCCTCTGGCAAGGCTGCGACTACAAGCAGCGCTGCTGCTGCTGCCGTTGCGGCCGGATCATGTACCATGTACCGCGATGATTGATTAGCAATGGATTGATTGATTTATTAGTACTGCTTGGCTTGAAGGCTCATCCATGAATCCTGCGGGATAGCAAGCCGGCTTCTCTCGAGCGCAGACATTCAGACGTTTACCCGAGCATACCCAGCCGTGGGCTTACCGCCAAAGCCAGCGGCTGCCCCCCCTGCGACCAGGGAGACGAAATAAGTAGGCAGTGAAAAAAACTGGCCTCCATCGCGATCCCCCCTCTCTTGATCGCTTGTTTCGCTCATCTCCTGCGAGCCACGGACGACTCCAGCGACTCCGCTTCCCGCTTCCCGCCCGTGTCCTCCCCCCCTCAACGCCCAACGCGCGCCACCAAACCCCACCCACGCCACAAATTCACCAACCGCCTCGACTTGTCGCCTCAGCTCTACTCTGCTCTCTCAAACGTCCCGGTCTCCATTGATAGCCCGGCGCTGGTCCCCCGACGCGCTCGCGCCATGACGTCGCTCTGCCTCGTCCGTCTCTCTGAGGAGAGGTACGCGCGCTCCAATCGGCGCGCCCCTCACGCCCTTGTCCCCGCAGCCGGTCCCTCTGCTGACCCGACCGTGTCGCGCCGCAGAAAGCAGTGGCGCAAGGACCCCATCTTCGGCTTCTACGCCCGGCCCCGACGCAACGATAAGAACGTGCTCGACCTCAAGACCTGGGAGTGCGGAGTGCCCGGCAAGGACGGCACCCCGTGGGAGAAGGGCCTGATGAAGATGACGATGATCTTTCCGGATGGTAAGAGCCTCTCGTCGGCTGTTTTGGCCTGTTGTCCTGTCCCCTCTTCGCCCCTCTCCTCTCCTCTCCACCCCACTGGCCCTGGCCCAGTTCGTTCCAGCCCGGTCCAGTCCAGTCCTGATCCGATCCAGAGTACCCCACAAAGCCGCCCAAGTGCAAGTTCGAGCCGCCCCTATTCCATCCCAACATCTACCCATCCGGCACCGTCTGCCTCTCGATCCTCAACGAGGAGGAGGGGTGGAGGCCCGCCATCACGGTCCGGCAGATCCTCCTGGGCATCCAGGACCTGCTCGACGACCCGAACCCGGACTCGCCCGCCCAGGCCGACGCGTACCACATGTTCAAGCGGGACGAGGCCGAATACAAGAAGCGGGTCCGCAAGTGGGTGCGCGAGCACGCGACGCCGACGTAGGGGATCGCCGTCTGGGCTGGATGAACTGGCGCGGGGATCGCTGTTTGGGCAGGAGGAACTGGCGCGGGGGGCAGCCGTCTAGATATTGGGCTTGTGATTCCATCTGTTTCTGCTCTGCTTTTAGGTTGGTCGGTTTTTTTTGCCTCGTGGTGATTGGAGCCTGGAGGGGAGCGTCGCGATCTGACCGGGGTGCCCCTCTCGCATCCTGCTGGCAACAGGTGGAAATGGGTGACCGCAGCGTGAATTCAAATCGGGTTAGGGGGCCATTCTGCCACGTCGGCCTGTCCGGCTATCTTCCGAGTAGACAGAGGCCGGACTGACTGACTACAAACTCGGCGTGATACCACCCGCTCTGCTTGACCTGTGATCGCTGACTGGCATGTCCCTGCGGCCGTTGCGGTTCTTGCGGTCCCTGCGGTCGCAGTCTCGAAATTCTCTTATCGGCCGAGAACTGGGCGCGCTCGCACCAAGCCAGTAGGGGCCGCACGCCGAAGTCGGCCCCCCGCGGCAATTTTTTCTTTCGAGGAGTCACAGCTTGCGGCGGCACGGGGTCGCCGCCATGATACGGGGGTAGATTATCTAAATTGGGCTTTCTTACCGTGTATTTATATCATCCGCATCATTCCCGGGTCCCAGATCTCGGCCCGTTGCCTGCTGTCTCGGTCATGTTGAACTTATCTCTCCCTCGCCATCCCGCCCCGTACCCCCCTCGTTGCCTGCCAGCCCAGCCGAGCTGACCGATTTCTGCATCCCTATATCTTCAAATCCCCCTTTTCTCTTTTCCTTCTCGCCCTCTGCCCCCCTTTGCTGCTTGCGATATTGGCCGGGGCACACTTGTTCAACCCTGTACAGTGACCAGTTCGCCAGCCAGCCAGCCAGCCAGCCAGCTAGCCAGCCAGCCAGCACGCCAGCCGGGCTCCTCCCCTCGCCATGTGTGGTATATTTGCTTGCCACAAGTACGGCCCGGTCCTTCGGCCTACCGAGATTCCCCTCGGACCTACATGAACTGACCCCCCCCGCAGTCATCCTGATGTGCACAAGTTTAAGCCGACGGCCCTCCGGCTGGCCAAGGCGTGAGTCTGCTCTCTTCTGCTCCGCCTCCCGTTCGTGTCCACCCTGCTAAGCAGATTCCCCTCCATGTGTAGCGTGCGTCATCGCGGTCCCGACTGGAGTGAGTTTCTCCCCCCTCATCCGAGAGTGCCAGGACAGGCAGGATAGGATAGGTGCTCAGCTGGTCCGGTCCAGGCGGGAGCATCATCAGCCGCAATACGAGTGCGTCACCCCCCCCTCACCCCCCCCTCACCCCTCATCCATCCCCCCCTCACCCCTCCTCCACCCCCCGCCCTCCTCTCCTCGGCCGACCACAACCCCAGCTGAAACCCGACAGTTCTCTGCCACGAGCGTCTCAGTATCGTCGGCGTCGGTGCGTCCCCCCCCCTCTTAGGAGTGTCTATCTGCGAGCTTACGCGCCGTGGCACAGAGTCCGGCGCGCAGCCTCTGACCAACGGCGACGACTCCCTCATCCTGGCCGTCAATGGCGAGATTTATAACCACCGCCGCATCCGCAAGAGCCTTGCGACGGCGTACCCATTCAAGACCACGTCGGACTGCGAGGTCATCATCCCGCTGGTGAGGCGCTTCCCCGCTGTGCCCCCCCGCCGTGCTCCGCTGTGCTCCCTCCTCCTCCCCCCTCCCCCTCCCCCCTCCTCAGGGCCCAGCCCTCCCTGATGCCTGTCGTGGAGCGTGCTGTTGACGGCCGTCAGTATATGGAATTCGACACGGACGCGCCTACCCACCTCGACGGCATGTTCTCGTTCGTGCTGTACGACCGCGCTCGCGACCGCACCATCGCGGCCCGCGACCCGATCGGCATCACCACCTTCTACCAGGGCTGGTCCTCATCCGAGCCCGGGGCGGTCTACTTCGCGTCCGAGCTCAAGAGCCTGCACCCAGTCTGCGACCGGATCCGCGCCTTCCCGCCCGGGCACGTGTACGACTCCCTCACGGGCGAGACGACGCGGTACTACCGGCCCAGCTGGTGGGACCCGGCCCGGGTGCCGGCCCCGACCCCGCCGGTCGACTACGGCCTGATCCGCGAGACGCTCGAGAGCGCGGTTCGCAAGCGGCTCATGGCCGAGGTCCCCTACGGCGTCCTCCTCTCCGGCGGCCTCGACTCGTCCCTGATTGCGGCGATCGCCCAGCGGGACACGCTGCGGCTGCGTGCGGAGCAGGAGCAGCAGCAGCAGCAGCAGCAGCAAAAGCAGCAGGCGGCCGCGGCCGCCTCGGCCGACGTCCCCGCCGCCGACGCCCCCACAGACGGCCTGGTCGGCGTCGACGACGACGACCATCTCTCCACCGTCACGTACCTGCCCCAGCTCAACTCCTTCTCCATCGGGCTACCGGGCGCGCCCGACAATGTGGCCGCGCTCGAGGTCGCCCGCTTCCTCGGCACGCGCCATCACGCCATGACCTTCACGGTCGAGGACGGGCTCAACGCGCTCTCGGACGTGATCTACCACCTCGAGACGTATGACGTGACCACGATCCGGGCCAGCACGCCCATGTACCTGCTCTCGCGCAAGATCAAGGCCATGGGCATCAAGATGGTTCTGTCGGGCGAGGGCAGCGACGAGATCTTTGGTGGCTACCTCTACTTCCACGCCGCGCCCGACCCGGCCGCCCTGCACGAGGAGACGGTGCTGCGGGTGCGCGGCCTGCACCTGGCCGACTGCCTGCGGGCGAACAAGTCGACGGCCGCGTGGGGGCTCGAGGCGCGCGTGCCGTTCCTGGACAAGCGCTTCCTGGACGTGTGCATGGGCGAGATCGACCCGGCCGAGAAGATGATCGCGCGGCCGGACCGGATCGAGAAGTACATACTGCGGCGGGCCTTTGACACGGCGGCGACCGACCCGGGCGCGGCCCCGTACCTGCCGGCGTCGATCCTGTGGCGGCAGAAGGAGCAGTTCTCGGACGGGGTCGGGTACGGCTGGATCGACGCGCTGCGCGACAACGCCGCGCTGCACGTCACGGACGAGATGCTGCGGAGCCCGCGGCCCGAGTGGGGCGACGACGTGCCCGACACCAAGGAGGCGTACTGGTACCGGCTCATGTTCGACGAGCACTTCCCGCCGCACTGTGCCAGCACGGTCGCCCGGTGGGCGCCCAAGTGGTCCGCGCAGACGGACCCGAGCGGCCGGTGAGTGGCTGGTTTTATGTGTGATGGCATCGTCTTGAGGCTGACTCTGTCTTTTCGGCCCCAGTGCGATCGCGATCCATAACGACAAGTATGATACCGCGCCGTAGATGTGGCCCAGGCCCCTACCCACCACCCTTGTCCCACTGCTACTACGATAAAACAGGGCGGTTGCTATGCCGCGCGGGCGGGCGACGGTGATTGTCCAGGGCCCACCGCTCAACGCTCGTTTCAAGACATGAGTCGCGTTAGCTGGTGGCCTGGTAGTGGGCAGATGCATCGAAAATCCATTTACCAACTCTGGTGCCCAAGTGAAGTGCTGGCCATGTGAGTGGATTGGCAAAGGCTCCCGCCATTTATCGAGTCGCCCTCTATCGAGTCCAGTCGGCTTCATTTTCCCGCCGCCGGCCAACGATGCGGCCGCCCCCCCCATCGGCTTGCTCGCTCCCTGGCGGCGCCCGGCTCAGGCTGTTGTCTGTGCGGTATCGTGGTGGCTGGCATGCATGGTCTGTGGTGGAGGGGCCGGATCGACGTGGTTTCCTGCCAGAGCGGAGTGCCGGCCGTTTGTTCTGTGCGACCGGCTCCATCCATTCCCGTGATTGCTGTGATGCTCCCCTCCCCCGATCCATCCTGCGGCACTCCTGACGTCAGCCTCCCGGCCCGATCGGGCTCCCCCATCCCCGCCCACACCACGATCTCGCAAGGATCGACACCCCAATCTTGTCAAGTCTGGATGCTCGCTGCTACTGCTGGCCGGCCGGGTTCCCCGAGATGGCAGAATCAGCACGCGGACGGCTGGAACAGCAAGTAGGCAAATGCCAAGCCGGGCGGGATCCCCGTCCGCAGCCTGAACTCGGCGGGGATCTCGCATTCCTGCGAGCTGCCGGCTCATTCGTGCCTACCTAGGCGGCGAAGCTTGAACAGCAGACCGAGCCGGGGAGGGCGCCAGCCAAGCGGCGGCTCCCTAAAACACGCCCCCCCCGCGCCCCCTGGCCAAGCTCGCCAGGCCCGGGTCCAGTCGTTCCTCCGTCCCTCCCCCCTCAGACCTGGCTCTTTGGTTACCATCCAATTCCAGCCGCCGCCCGCCGGTTGCCGCCCCCCCACTGGCCGGCTTTCCCTTTTTTCCTTTGGCAGGCTGAACTGTTCTGGGTTCTGTCCCCTCGCTAGAAGCAAAACGGGTCGAGGTAATTGCCGACTCGATCAAAGGAGACTTTCAGGACACCTTTTTTCTTTGTCTCGAGTGCTGCGCTTTCTTTTATCAGCCGTATTTCTTTCTTCAGGGGTGATAAGCAGGAAAGGGGGACTGGCGAATTCGCACCCCTGTCGCTCCCGGCAATCGCTCTCTCCGCCATCGGCGCTTTGCACCCATCCCCCTGGAATCAAGCACAAGGGCGACCACGACCGACCGACGTCGATTCAGCATCGCGCAGGAGTGCCGCAGGCCCCGCACACTCCGAATCCAAGATCGAATTGATCCTCGAGCACCACCTCCCACCTGTACGGCCATCCCTACGCCAAATACATCGCGCACCCGTACCTGCCGCCCACCCTCGCAATGAAGTCGCTACCTTCTGCCATGGCGGCGGCGGCGGCGGCGGCAATGCTGGTCGGCTCGGTCGCGCAGGCTCAGACGACGCCCTACTTGATAGACACGGTTGGTGAGTCTGCCTGGCGGCGCGCGCGCCGCCACTCCCGGATTGGCGAATGGGATCGCCGGCAGCCCGCCCCGCCGACAGCCAGCCGTCCCGCCAGCCGTCGCTGACTCACCCGATCTCCCAGACAATATCAAGGCCACGGCCCGGACGCTCGCCCACGACCTCATGCTCTACTACCACGGCAACGAGTCAGGCCAGGTGCCCGGAATCCTGCCGGGCCCGCCGCCGGCCGGCGACTACTACTGGTGGGAGGGCGGCGCCCTCTGGGGCACCATGATCGACTACTGGTACTACACCGGCGACACCACCTACAACGCCGAGGTGATCCAGTCGATCGAGCACCAGACCGGCGACAACGACGACTTCATGCCGCTCAACTACACCGCCTCGCTCGGCAACGACGACCAGGGCTTCTGGGGCATGACGGCCCTGCTCGCGGCCGAGAACAAGTTCCCGGACCCGCCGTCGGACCAGTCACAGTACCTGGCGCTGGCCCAGGCCGTGTTCAACACGCAGGCGGACCCGTCGCGCCACGACTCCACCTGCGGCGGCGGGCTGCGGTGGCAGATCCCGTTTGCCAACAAGGGCTACGACTACAAGAACTCGATCGCCAACGGCATCTTCATCAACCTCGGGGCCCGGCTCGCGCGTTACACCCGGAACGACACGTACTCGGACTGGGCCGAGCGGACGTGGGACTGGATGGAGAGCGTCGGGTTCATCGACCCGGCCACGTACGAGGTCTACGATGGCGCCCACGTGGAGACCAACTGCACCGACATTAATAAGGCGCAGTTCTCGTACAACTCGGCGGTGCTGGCGCAGGCGACCGCGTACATGTACAACTATGTGAGTTTGATCTATATCTTTTTACTGTCACGTATATCCACCCACACATATCGACGCGCGCACACGGAGAGATCTGCCTGTGTGGACATATGTGTGTACATATGCGTGTGTATGTGTCTGTCAATGTGTGTGCATATATATATATATATATATATATATACCTGTATATGTGTACATACATGCATATGCATTTGTACCGATTCGCACACCCACTTATACTTACCTCCCGACGCAGACCACCGGCGACACTCGGGCTAAATGGCAGGCCCGGATGGAAAAGATGGTGGGCACCTGCCTCCGGCAGTTCTTCCCCAACAACATCGCGTTCGAGATCTCGTGCGAGCCGTACGACAACCAGTGCACCACCGACATGCTCTCTTTCAAGGGCTACGTCCACCGCTGGCTCACTATCCTGACCCAGGTCGCGCCCATGATGCGGGACACCATCATGCCGGTGCTCCGCAAGTCGGCGGAGGCGGCGGTCAAGCAGTGCACGGGCGGGGCGACGGGCCGGGTCTGCGGCTTCCGCTGGTCCGAGGGCCACTACGACGGCATGTACGGGCAGGGCGCGGGCCAGCAGATGAACGTGCTGGCGGCGGTGGTGTCGCTGCTGATCGACGACGTGCCGGTGCAGGTGACGGCGGACACGGGCGGCACCAGCAAGGGCAACCCGAACGCGGGCGCCAACAGCGACAACTTCCTCAACGAGCTGTCGCCGGTGACGCAGGGCGACAAGGCGGGGGCCGGGATCCTCACACTGGTGTTGCTGGGGGCCGCGCTGGGGACGTTTGGGTGGATGAGCGTGGGGAGGTGAGGGGGCACGCTGATCTCGAGCTTTGCGGGCGAGAGAGGGAGAGGGGGAGGCGGGGAGAGAAAGGGGGAGGGAGGGGGAGCGGGGGAGGGGGAGGGGGCGGGGGAGAGAATAGGGGAGAGGGGAGGAGAGACGGAGGAAGGTGGATAGGGAGAGGGAGATGGATAGGAAGAGGGAGGGGGGTCGAGATATGGAAAGGGAGAGCAGGGTGTTTTGTCTTTGTGTTCTTTTCTCGGAGCGCGCACACGCACACAACTTATACCATGATGTGGAGATGGGAGGGGGTTCATTGAGTTTACAGGACAGACCGTCCGGCGGTAATAATCTCGACAATGTCTGGCGTTCTACGGGGTGGGGTGGTGGAGGGGCGGTAGTGGTGCGGCTGGGGACGGGGGGCGAGAGGGAGGGGGAGAGGTGGCGGGGTTCCGATAGTGGGGGGGGTTGAGAGGGTGACCAGTGTTGGTCTGAGGAGAGACAGTAAGTAGTCTGGTGGAAGAGAGGCGGTAATAGTGGTTCGGGTATGTGCGGCGCTAGAGTGGTTCTAAAAATGCTGCCGCCAATGACCGCGTAGTCTTGGGCCCTTTTATCGCGCGATATCTCGGGAGCGATTCGGCACGGCTGATGCAACAAGACCTGCATTTTCATCAATACGGAGCAGAGGTGACAGCAGGCCAGGCTCGGGGCTGGCGTCTGGCAGCCTCCTGCATGTTTTGCGCTTCGCGCAGACCAGACACAAACAGTAGCGGCGGACCGGCTCTCCCTCCGGTCTCATACGTAGCATGGGCTGCAAACGGACCAGCTTACGCGGTATGCAGGATGCTGTGATGCAGCAGTGCTCTACCAGCCGCCGAGTACGGGGCTGTCCAGTGCGGAAGGTGGGATCTTATATAGTGCTATATATATGTATAGTGCTCCCTGTTCAGATGTGTACGGACTCGGCAGGACCTGCCCCTACTTTGGACACTATCAAGTGCTCCCAGTCAGGAGCACGCTGCCGAGTGAGGACCTATCCGAGAGAAGAGATAATTCTACTTTATGAGTGCCTGTCTTGGAGGAGATATTCTCCCACTTCCGGGGCAGTGGCACATGTATTACGGAAACTGGTGCCTGCCCTCCCCCCCTGCCGGCGGGGTAGGTCTGAATCGGCAACGATGCCGGTCTTGGGGATCATGTGCTGCTGGTCTGATGGGTACGGACTGAGTTGGCGATTATGTGGAGAACGTAGTGCTTCCAGGTTTATTCCGTGATGGGTGCCCTGTCCTGGTGGACATGGCATCTGCTGACTTTTGGCTCTCCTGGTCGGCTGCACGCCCCCAGGCGGTCTATGACCCCGGCACTTAAGCGGCCACCTCCAGCGCCGACGGGTCAGCCCCCCCTGCCTCAGCCGGCCCTCTGGCCCCCTTGCCGAACCGTTTCTTGTACCGCACCTTGTCGTCCTCGGCGAGCTCGATCTTGAGCTGGCGCCCGTGAAGCCTGTTGACGAACCTCCTCCTCGTGGTGAACTTCTGGCGCGAATCCGGCTTCTCTTCTTTCGGTCCGCTCTCCCCCGGCTCGGCGCCCGGCTCTGGCCCAGCGCCCGGCTTCGGCCCAGAGTCGGTCACTTCGTCGTGATCCTCGTCGGGGTCATGGGCCGGCTCCCTGAGCTGGATGAACCCCTTGACGGCACAGGCGGCGGCCTCGGGCGTGCTGAACCGGACCCACCCGTAGCCCTTGCACTTGCCCGAGTCCTCGAACGTGGCCATCTTGACCCAGTCGATCTCGCCGCACGTGGCAAAGTTAGCCCACACGTCGTCCTCGGTGACCTCGAACCCGAGGTTGCCCACAAAGATCTTGCGGGACGGGGCAAGGCGGGCGGCGGCCCCGTTGGCGGCGGCGGCGGCGGCGGCGGCGGGCTTGGGCGGGCGGCCCTCGTACGACTTGGCGTCCTTGATCAGGAGCTTCCGGCCGCCGAGCTCGTGCTCTGACAGGGCAATGGCGGCGACCTGGGGCTCAGCGGCGGCAAAGTCGACGTAGGCGAACCCTCGGTTGGTGGCCTTGGTCTGCTTTTCCTTGTCATTGTCAGGCTTGGGCTTGGGCTTCTCCGTTGTCTTGTCCCTGCCCTTGGTCGGGATATTGACCCGGGTGATGGCGTCTGGGAGGATTTGGCCGACGGAGTTGTCGACGAGCCACTTGCGCAGCTGGGCCCCGCTGATCAGGAACGGCAGGTTGCCGATCCACACGGCGTGCTTGCTCCTCTCCAGCTCCCGCCTGGCGGCCTGGCCGGCCTGGCCGGCCGGCCCATCGTCGGCGGTCGGCCCGGCATCGGCGGTCGGCCCGTCATATTGGCGGGCGTCGTCAGACTCGTCCTCGCCGGCCAGGTCGGCGGCGGGATCGCGCCCTTTCTTGTTCTCCGGGCGGGCAGCCGGGTCCTTGCCCTTCTTGAGAGCGCGGCGGGCCCTCTTGGATGGCGGCTCAGGCAGAGAGATGTCGACCTCGATCTCGGAGTGAGACTTGCGCTTGCGGGGCTTTGCGGCTGCGGCGGCGGACGGCGGCGGCGACAGCGGGGAGATCTCGGGCGAGATCTCGGGCGGGGAGATATCAGGGGGGGAGATATCGGGCATGGTGATATCGTTTTCGGGGGGGGAGATGGCGACCTCGGTCTTGGAGTGAGGCTTGCGCCTGCGGGGTTTAGTGGCGGCGGCGGGCGCCGGTGGCTCGGGCGGGGAGATATCGGGCGGGGAGATATCGGGCATTGTGATATCTTTTTCGGGGGGGGAGATGGCGACCTCGGTCTTGGAGTGAGGCCTGCGCCTGCGGGGTTTGGTGGCGGCGGCGGGTGGCGGCGGCTCGGGCGGAGAGATCTCGGGCGGAGAGATATCGGGCATTGTGATATCTCCCTTGGGGGGGGAGATGGCGACCTCGGTCTTGGAGTGAGGCTTGCGCTTGCGGGACTTTTTGGCGGCGGCGGCGGGCGGCGGCGGCTCGGGCGGGGAGATCTCTGCCAGGGAAATCCCGGGCAAGGAGATCTCAGGCAGGGAGATATCGGGCATCGTGATATCTCCCCTAGGGGGGGAGATGGTGACCGTGGTCTTGGAGTGAGGCTTGCGCTTGCGGGGCTTTTTGGCGGCGGCGGCGGGCGGCGGCGGCTCGGGCAGGTCGGTGTCGACCTCGGCCTCGGAGCGAGGCGTGGGCTTGAGAGGGTCGGCGGCGGCCCTCTCCGGCATTGTGTGGGGAGTAGAGGTGTGGAGGCTGTTAGGCTGCTTCGTTGCTGCTGTCTCGAGAAATGCCGGTCTGGCTGGCCGCTCGAGAGAAGAAACTTTAATATTTCATGATTCGTGGGGCAGATTATGTAATCGCGACTGCCACCACCGCGGGGTGGAACCGCCCCCTCCAAGAGCTAGCAGTATTGCTCAAGCTCATCCTGAAGCGGCTATCGCGGATCGAGAGCCTCCTGCAGATGAGCATAGCGGCGTCGAGCCACCGATATCCAACAGGGTGGTGACTCCAGGGTTTATATGAGCACGGTATGCATGTTACTCCATCGTAAGGGCCGCGGCGTTGGTTGGCATACCTGCGAAGTAGACGGTACAAGGCATTTCAGCTCCGGCAGGTACTGGGTGTAGTTGGTACAGACTTGGCGCATTGATTGAGGTCTCGGAGATTGATTTCAGATGGATTCACAGCTATATCCTACATCAACTGGCAGTGAGATGACTGGTGGCTGGGCCCCGATTACGCTGGGCCGTGGTCCTTGGCGAGGGAGCTGATGAGAATAAGTGGATTGCCAAAAGAAATTAGATGTAATAAATTAAATGATTCACTGACAACTTCGTCCCATATCCAGATGCTGGGTCTGGACAGCATTAAAAAGACACCTATGCCAACTGGAAGGTTACCCAGCCAGGCTGGGGAACCGCTACACATGCTGAAAAGATGTGGCCTGTCCCCTGGACCCACATCAGACACAATTAGCTTCGTCAGAGATGTCTGGGGATAAAACTCTAGCTAGGCCCGCCAGCAGAGTTCTCCTCCCTTGAGCATAATTGTTGAACAGACACCCGTCATAAGGTTGTCTCCCAGTGCTTCGCACCCAGTTTCTGTACACATGCGCATCCCGCGAATCGACGCGGGGCCCGTCGATGGCAACGACGGATTTTACCACTAAACCACATGCGCCTTGCTTATATGCACTACTCTAATTGCTCGCACTTGCCCGCTCCCTCCCTCTGACTCCATCTGCCCCTCTCCATCTGCCCTCGCGCCCATACGTATATATGTACATGCCACAGAGTGCCTTTAGGATACCATCATTATCAGCCCCGCCACCGTCGGGTCCCAGCTCACCACGTCCGCGTCCCCGACCCCGACCAGCTCGAACCCGACCGTCGCCCCCGCTGGCCCACATGGGCCATCTGCCGCCGTGCCATACGTCGCCTCCCAGACGGCGTCGTCCGCGCCCGCCACCGGCCTGATCCGGGCCACGTGGACGTCGCGCCCGTTGCCCCCCCCCCCTGACCCCCACCCGGCCGAGCACCCGCCCGCCGGGTGCAGGCTCGTGAACACGTCCAGCTCGCCCGTGCCGGACACGGAGGCGGCCGGGTCCCCAGCCAGCGAGAACGCTAGCCGGCATGTCCGCCCGGCCGCCCAGGCCGGGTAGGTGAAGCTCACGAGCGCGGTGGTATCGTGCCCCCCGCCGGCGGCCGACTTGGACACCAGCCCCCCGGGGCTGTGGCAGTCGATGGCGCCCGTGCTGACGTCGTAGCCGTACGTGGTGATGGGGAGGACCACATCCGCATCGGGCGGGGGCGGGGGCGGGAGGGGGGAGGCGGAGGAGGTCGAAGCAGAGGAAGAAGAGGAGGAGGAGGAGGTGGTGGTGGTGATGGGGGAGGTCGGACTGGACTGGGGTGAGGTTCCAGCGGTGGAGACTGCGGCCGCGGTGGTGGTCGTGGTGGTGGTGGTAGTCGTGGGCAGGGGGAGGGTGACGGTAACGGTCTCGGTATCGGTTGGGTGGGTGGCTAGAACCGTGGTTGGGTCGGTTATGCAATCGTCCACTGTGGTCGTTTCCGCCGGCATGCAGTCGTCAACCGTGGTGATGCTGGTGGTCGGGACGCCGCTGTCTACCGAGGTCGTGTTGCGCCAGTAGGGAGCGGCCCAGGTGGGAGCGGCGAGGACGAGGATGAGGGGCAGGGCGAGGAGAGAGGAGCATGGTGGCGTGTGCATCTTGGAGTGGCTTGCGTTGGGAAGCGTACAAGTATCGGAGCGAGTGTGGATCGCGGCGGCGGGGGTGAGTAGCGATATCTGACCGCCGGGAGCAAGTCGTTATATACCCATCTCCTAGCCTCGCGGTTTTCACTTTTTCTACCGTCCATTCCCTCCTTCTCCTCTGCCATCTCCAGAAACTTAATCTGGAGCGTCTGTCCACGCCATCGAGCGGCATCGAACAGTAACCGCGAGCCACCAGCCATACCAGCCCCCCAATGGGCCAGGGGGCCGGGGAGAGCGCCAAGGCAAAACTCGGACGAGCTGCCCCAGCCCCGCGGAGCGGGACGACGGGGCCCCCGACATCCTGAGACAGCCGACATTCCTCGGAGAGGCGGGCATGCCGATGTGCCCTGGCCTCCCTTGGCGGCCCGTCCCAGTCTTGCCCACGGGAAAGACGCTCGCACATTCCAGCCGTCGGCTGGATCGGCCTGCGGTGGGATCTTTCTCCAGCCCACCGGAGCGGCATTCCCTCATCAGAACCAGAACCCCGCCCATCCCCATCGGTGGGGTTTCCCTCTCAAGTACAAAAATTCCCACGCCTCCCCATTTTCAGCAGTCGGAATACAGGCCGGGAAAGCCACGGGCTGGGAAGCACCATCATTATTTTCAGTAGAAAAAAAAATCCTTCTTTTTCGAGACCCTTCACCTGTGACCGTTCGTTGCGCTGAGCCTACGTAACATGCCAAGCCCACCCAGCCCGCGACGACCAATATAGACGACCCGTCGGGCCAGCTCGAACACAAATGCACCATCAAGCAGGTTCAGGATGAAATCCGAGCGGAGGCTGCGGAGCGCTGGCCCGATATCGACATCTCCCGGGCCGAGATCCTGGCCCAAGCGCCGAGAGGATATGGCCGGCCTCGATAAGAGTGCCCGGCCGGCGAACCGGCCCGATCCTGCAGAACTCGGTCCCGGGCAGAGACGGGTGGCTAGGTGGCCAGCCAGCCGTGAAGACTCGGCCGCTTCCTGGAGGAGATCATATATACCTCTGGTCCCCCGGAGGCCCCGGCCGGCCCGGCCGGCCCGGCCACCCCAGCCGCCGCGGTAAGACCGGCCAGGCCCCTCGCCGCTCCCTCCCTTGAGGAGACACCCCCGGGGCCGCCGTCTCCATCGAGGGAGCTCTCCATACCGCCCTCACCACTATATCTCCCGAGGGGACCCTGTCGCCGTCCTTGTCAGGGTTGAATAGGATCCTACTTAGATAGCCAAGGGGCAGAAGGGAGGGATGGAGAGGAAGAGACCGAGGAAAATAGGTCTGGCAGGGGGGGGGCAGTGATATGGGAATGGCTTCACTGCACACCTAGGAGAGGAGGGAGCGAGCACGCGGGATCCTGAAAGACCGGTTATTTGGACAGATGCGCCCAGCTAGCTGGCAGACCGCGCAGGCGCTTCATCAGTTACCCATCGCCAGGACCCCGCCCCCAGATGCGGTTTCCCGCCCTCAATACGAGGTCCTCTACTGGCCATTTGCGCCAGCTGAACAAAACGCAGCCCGGGACATCCTACCTAGGGCTGGGAAGCACGTGGCCACACCCGCCGCCGGCACTTGATGCACTCCCCGCGCGCTGTGCGCGCTGTGCGACCCCAAGACCTCGCCCAGAGCCACAGAACCACGGAACCGCTGCCTGGCTGCCGGGTCCCGCGGGACAGGCGCGGGTCTGGCCGGGGGAACCCTAATGCAGCCCAACCCCCTCTCCACCCACCATAAATCCAGGTAAAGGACCGCACATGGGGCCGCAGGTGCCGCGTGCGACGAAATGGTAACACGACATGATCAGCAGCAGCCAAGTCTCTCGTATCAGACAACGTCTCTCTCCTCTGGCCCGTTGATTGGCCGGTCGGGTGCTATTGGCGTACCCCTGGTTGCGGCCGACATGGCGCGAGTCGCCATCGCCGACCAACCGCATCCCAAAGTCGCATGCCCGAAATATCGTGCGAGCACCCTCATCCCCAACGTCCCGTCCCCAAGGTCTCACCGCTCGCCGTTGGGCTGCGCCAGCACACGGCCTATATCATCATCTTTCAACCAGTTATCCAAGATGCCGATGCGAGATCTTTACATGACCAACTGCTAACACCTCCGCCCGCCCCCACCCCTGCCGTGGTGATTCATTATATACTGCCCAATCATGACGGAATGCTGTCATCTCCCCCTCCCGGTGTCTAGAAATGAAGAATCAACGCTCGTGTGCCTGCTTATGCGCCCTTTGCCTCGTTGTCGTGCATCTCCATGGCCCATGATGTGATACGCGCCCGTCAATATCCCACTCTGAGGGGGGCGCCCAATGTGCCGGCCATGAGCTGGTTGAATCTGGAACCGGGATCCGAGCCCAGTGCCGACGGCGGGCCACCCTGCTGCTGCCCCGGTGTCTGCCCCTGCTGCTGCTGCTGCTGTCCGGACACGCCGATCCCGCCCATCCACCCCAGGCTCTCTGCCAGCACCGTCATGGCGGCCCCGAGCTTTCCCCCGCTCCGCTGGTGGTGCCCTCTTAGCACCTGGTCCCAACCGCCGCTGTATAGGTTGAATCCGCCGGCCCGTTTGGCCGATTCGACAATCACCAGGGCCCAGGCTCGGGCGATCTCGTCATAGGCGCCGTCCTTGTGGTGCCGGTACGTCGACTGCTCCCAGTCGGGCAGGTCGTGGATGATGTTGGTGGCCGCGTCAAGATACTGCAGCGACGTCGGCGTCTGGGTCTCGTGCGGCGGGAGGAACTGGGGCGTGCAGTCGGTGAGGGCGTCGGTGAGGGCGGCGAGGGCCGGTCGGATCCGATAGTACGTGTACTCGGCGCTCGACTCGCCGTACGGCACCGCCGCCTTGAGCCGGGCCTGGTAGTCCTTGAGCAGCCCGACGACGCCGTCGACGGTCGGCCGGGGCCCCCGCGTGACCACCTCCTGGGCCAGCGTCGGGTTGGCCGCGCAGATCTCCTCCAACACCATCTGGAGCTGCTCCCGGCCGTAAGTCTGGAGGAGGCGCTGGAGCGAGAGGGGCCGCCCGACCATGTCCGGCACCGCGACCGATCGGGCCTTCTTGGCGGGGCGGGCGAGCGATCTGGTCGCGACCGCCGGAGAGCTGGTCGGGGATACCGACATGGAGTCGCCGTCATCGTCGGCCTTTCGTTTCCGGGCCGACATCTTGAGCTGATGTGTGCAGGTGGATGGGCGGACGGACGGACGGATGGGTTGTTGAGGGTGTTGTGGTGGGAGAGTAGTCGTACGGGGATGCTATTGTTTCAGGCGGTTAGCTCGCCGATCCGTCAACTGCATCGGCAACGCCCTGGGCAAAGTCGAGAAATACTTGTCCGTGCGAGCGGCGGTCACCACCACAGGGTCGGAATGACTTGACAAGGCGGGAAACTCCGCTTTTGCCGTGGCAGAAAAGAAAAGATTGCGCCCGGCGGATGGAAGGCCCCCTGGAAGGGGAGAAGGGCCGCTGGTACAGGACTGGGCCGAATTCTGAGAGTGACGAGGCCTCCGCCCCGATTGCAGGGAGCCCGCCACGTGACATGGCCGCCACCACGTGGTCGCCCGTCCTGCCACCGACGCGCTGATTCCACTGCGTTCCGCTCCCTGGCTAGGCAGCCAAGTGCTGAAAAGAAAAAACGCGCAAGGCAGCCAACCGCCATGAACCATTGTAACTTCTACATTGAGCAGATCCTTTTTTCCCTCCATCGCGCCACCCAGCCGCGTCCATCCTGATCAGCGCCGCACCCACCGAATAATTCGAGAGAAAGCGAATTGGCCAAGATGCCAGCGTGAGTTTCCAGACGTTCCTGGTGGCCTCCCCCCCCTCCCGCGTCGTGACCCTTCCGTGACTGAGAAGGAGGATAAAAAGCGCCGGGGATCAACACCAGCCGATCACGAATCCATTCGAGTGGCCGGCGCAGGGCCCATCCGAGTATACTGCGGAGGAGTCTGCACACCTGCAGCACGTGCTGAATCAGAAACTCGGGCCCGAGTACATCTCGACGCGGCCGGGCCCGTCGGGCACCAAGCTGCAGTATGTTGGTGCCGATAAGCTGATCTGCCTGGCCAACGACGTGTTCGGGTTCAATGGGTGGTCATCCCAGATCATCAATGTCACGGTCGACTACGCAGACAAGGACGAAGACACGGGCCGGTACTCACTCGGCCTCTCGGTGGTCGTGCGCGTCACCATCCGCGACGGCACCCACCACGAGGACATGGGATACGGCCAGATCGAAAACTGCCCCCGCAAGGGCGCCGCGTTCGACAAGGCCAAGAAGGCGGCCACCACAGACGCGCTGAAACGAGCGCTGAGGAACTTTGGCAACGTGCTGGGCAACTGCCTCTACGACAAGGACTACCTGAAGCTGATCAGCAAGATCAAGCCCGGCCCACAGAAGGCGTTGACCATTGATGACCTGCACCGTCACCCGGACTTTGTCCGGCCGAATCCCGGGGCAGCCCGACACCTCGACCCCGCCGCCGCCGCCG
>JAOYNC020058258.1:0-10428 GCA_025802115.2 Bertia moriformis
GTGCTTAATTGATTGACGCGTTTCGCGTTGGGTGCGTCACTCGCTTGTGTGCGTCACTCGCTTGTGAAATACGTTATCACATGGAGTGACGCCACCATCTTCAGGAAGCGTAATACCACTATGGAAGGATTAGCTGGCCGGGAATATCAAAAAAAAAAAAAAAAGAAAAAGAAAGAAAGACTTATTGATCACCGGTCACCACAAGAAGAGTCTCATTAGCAACATCAGTGTCCTCTAGAATCTCCAATATGTCTGCAAACCATTGATCTGCGAAACGAATGGTGTTCATATGGCGGTTTAGCTTCTTATTAAATGGAAGATATGTGGAGCCCACCATTCCCTCAAATTCATCATGAGGCATGTCCCACGGGTAATGGGTGAGGAAGAGGCGCTCCTGGTTCTTTTCAGCCTTGTTAATAGCATCAAGGAAATAGCTGCGCAGTTCATTGTCAGGGTATTCCCAGGAATTGAACTTCTCAGCTTTAGTCGAGGGACCCAATGTATCTGCATTGACTGATGTTTGAAAACCGTAGTCTGGCGTCAGAAAGTTTTGGTTGTCGTAGAGATCAGTGATTGACTGCATAAAAACGGAATGCCATGGCCATGGGGTAAAATAATCCGTCTTGGAACCATTGGATTGAATATTTAGCGCTTGAAAGATATGTGGCATACAGGGCTGGTATATATGGTGTAAGTATTCGCGATTGAAGTCAACGACCAAAGGTGAAATGCCACATATAGTTCCTGTTAGGCTCTTGAGAGTCATGGTACCAGTCGTATGGGAGTTTGTTGCATGGATGCTGCCATATGGCTTAATCGTGCTTTCACGGAATCCTGATGGGGTTCCAGTTAAGCGCTCCGCGGTATAAGTCAGGTGAGCCAGTCGTTCCTCGACATCGGCGGGGATTCGACCACTGTACGACTGCCGGATGCGGTTATGCATAAAGGAATCTTTGCGCAGAGGGAAAACATCCTCTCGGGTGCTTTCTAGCTTGAGAAGGAAAATATGTTTGATGTTGACACTGCCATTTTGAAGGGTGTCGCGCAGAGGCTCGATGATTTCTTCTTCCAAATTTGGAATATGAAGAGGGTCCTGGGTCGGATTGTAGTGGGCGCGCGGCTCCTCGTCATTTGACCTCGCATACCAGTCTCGAAACCCGGCCAGCTCCTCAAACGGTAGCCAGTCAAATTTAGGCGGCGTGGCCAGGGCTGTACGGTTTTCCAGCCAGCTGTATTCGCCTAGCGAGCTAGCCATATCAGTAAATATATGGACATTATGTGGCTTGGAGCCAAAAAAAGGCGTTATAAGCAGACTGTCAGAAAGAAAACCGTACGCAGGGCCGGAGGGCCAAATACAGTACAAAAGAATCGCAGAAACCGTGGGAAAGAGCACAGCAAAGCGTGCCAGTCGGGACTCCTTAGCGATCCTTGTTACGCTCTCAGATGCACCTAGTGACTGAACCGAGTCCCAGTCGATCTTGTCGCAGTCGTCATGAGCCACTTGCTCATATATTTCCGGGCTCGTAAGAGACTTTCTCCGAAAAGACAAATACGAACCCAGAATCTCCAGGAATCTGCTAACACAATTGTATAAATAAGGTGTTGTAAACCAAGATGCTATGATGTATAGCTCCTCGACTATGAGAAGACCAGTCAAACCAAAAAGGAGTGTTTTGACGGAGGCAAAATCGCGGTGGAAGGAACGTGCTTGACGCCAATGAATTTCAGCACCAGTGGTGATATAGAAGGAGGTATTCGCAGCAGCCATGAAGGATGTCCCTAGACTAGGGAAATTAGCTGTGTCAGTGGTCAGACTGTCATTGATCGACCTACCTGGAGGGGATAACTATCGAAGCTGCACGCTTATGCATCTCCGACAGCGCCCATTTTCTACGTTATTGGAAGTACTCTCGCTGTCAATTTCACCAGTTCAGTGCCTTCTGACCAAAATGTGTTCTTTTTCTTTTATTCAGTGGTTGGTTTTCTCAGGATTTCCTACTAATAGCTGTTTTCTGTCTTGCTTCTTTCAGCAGCAGCATCTTCTGTAAGAGGTTACCGTCCATCCTATACCTAAGTTTGGCAGCATGCTCCCAAAACAGTTCATTGCCGTTCTCGTCGTCATGTATCGATAGATGTAAGACATAAAAATCAAGCATCCTTCTTGTACTTCCTCACATACCATGTCAACTTTCCAAACCAGTCATCCGCATCGTCAAACGGTAACTGATCGTACTGTTCAGCCAACCCAACCACTCTTGAAGAAACAGGATCAGTACTGTATGGACTACCTTAAGTCAGCTATATGTTCTCAGCAGGTAAAATCGGTAAATACTCACAAAATCCAAGTAACATCTCCATCGTCCATGGTTTTCTGCTCCCATTTTCTTTTCACTGGCTTCTCAACGGTATTCCACAGCATTGCCGCTGGGTACTGAAGATCGGCAATAACCTGGCGAACTGGCACGTTTGGATGGATGGAAACGACAAACGTTTTGTCGTCAACTTCTAGGAATCCCTTCGGGTCGTCGAGCGGAGTGATTCCAATGGTCTTGAGGAACTCATTGCCGATGCCTTTGTTCGCTGGGTCTTGGGCGTAGCATTTAACTTCCCGTCCACCGTTCCGCTCTTTGAGAACCTCTGCGATAGTCTGAAGTGCCATATGTTGCGTGAGCGCGTGAGTGGCTGACGGTCCAATTCCATCACCAGATTTCGAGTCGAAATATGTAACTGGGCCAAGAGCAAACCCAACGATCTTTGCGATAGGAGCTACCTGGCTTGGCGTGAGCTTCTTAAGCTGCTGTGTAAAATGCTTGCAGGTTTTGGATTGCTTCCAGGCTCCTCGCTGGCGCTCGAATGCGGCTCTAACTTTCTCGATGGTGATATTATCGTTTTTGTACTGGGTCCCGTAGGTAATCATCATGGTGCGTGTTCCCCATGAGACTTTATCTTCATCTGGACGCAAAGTCGTCAGGGTCTCGATGCCGTTGTATTTTATACGGACCGTATCCCTGTCCGTTCTCAGTAATCTGATCCATTTCATTTTGGTATCGTCGGGGATACTTACGCGCTGTTTGCACACCAATCTGGAATTTCCAGGTCGTAGACATGCTCGTCGTTTAGGTAGTCTCTTATCATGACCTTCTTTTCGCCCTGTTCGAAATAACGGTCGAGGTCTTCAAGCACGGCACGGGTGAAGAGCGGCTTTCCCTCGTTGTAGAGCCTGATGGTCTTCTGTATGTCATTATCGAGACTCGCATCTTGGTCTGAGGATGCCATGTTGTAGTAGCTGCGATTTTTTCCAGGAGCTAGAGTGAAACTGACTTGCAGAAGGAGACGGAGGGGGCCAGGAACGAAGGCGATGAGAAAAGCAATAAGAAAAGGAGAAACCTGGTAAGCGCCTGAATCTGCAAGACTGTGAACTCTTAATTTATAAAAGATTAGCCGCTGTCTTTGAGGATAGCGGCTGGGATGAAATCCTCCGGGATGGATTGTTTTCATTCGGGCTGAGCTGGTGGCTGAGGCGGTGTTTGGGGGCTTTCCACTGGGAAATGAATGCCTGTTCGCCGGTCCTATTGGGTGAATGGAAGTGTTTCCAGCAATTTGAGTGGGATCTCAGAGTTTGAGCCTTGTGTAGCCAATAGGCTGTTATAATGGCAATAAGCTTATTATGGCTCATTAAACGAGACTTATGTCAGTTGTGTTGCGGCCTCGATATAAACACCTCTCCCGGACAGCCTACAGTCGGTAGCAAACATACCCCACGACGCATCGATGGGTCATGAAAATCCCTCGACGCTTATCGACAGAAAACGCAGCATACAACCCGGATGGCGCTTTGAATTCCGCAGTTATACAAGCCAAGTAGTCGCATGCCCACTATTGACTGGTTGATTGAAAACAGATACTTCACACCAACTACTCAGATTCCGTCTTCGACATGTCTTCGGTGTGGAACGACTAGCTACAGGAGATGATAACACACAGCAACTATCCCGCTGGATATGTATCGACGCTCAGCGTCGGAAAAGAGAAGCTCATTATCTGACGAAACAGGGAACCTTGCGCCCACGCTCGAAAAACGATAACCGACATCGTTCATGTGTTTGTCTCCTCCACATATCACACCAAACCTCCCAAACAAATAATTCGCATCGTTGAACGAATATTGGTTATACTCTTCGGTCATGTGAAGAACCCTTGCCGACACTGGGTCTATACTATAGGGACTAAGTAGTCAACGTCAGTTATATGCTCCGAAGCAAGTTGAGTTAGTCGAATGCCGTTCGTATCTGCTCGATCATAGCCCGGTTCTGCGTTGCACCTAAACTATACATCATCACGGGGCGCTCATCTTGTTCGCTACTAGGATCACTTGGCATCAATCGGGTCAGTGCCTCAATACTACTATAGCCGATGCTGACCGCTGCCCTAGCCTTCAGTCAGTATCGATTTCGGAAGTCGCAGGGCAGCGTTAATTGCTTACGATTTGGACTTCTCGACAGTGTAGTTGCATTCGCGGCCGTATCCTTTGGTCGTCATGCTTTCTCTGCCCTCTCCGAGCTGGCGGCTGATGTCTTCCAACACTTCACGAGTAAAGAGGACTATGCCTGCCTCGTAGCGGTCGAGGACTTTTTGAATGATGGCGCTGGTCGGCTCTGTGTTTGTGGCCATGACAAAGGAAATAAAGATAAAGTGGACTTTACCGACGCTTGGACTCGACTTTACCTTGGATATTGATTCGACGAAGGAAGGGGAGTGGTAGGCGCCTGTACAACCCTCAAGCTGGAGTGGTTCTCGAGAAACAGATCGGTCGATTACAACGTATATTCACTGCTAAATATAATTACTAAATACATCACTATTAACTGATGAAGAAGTATAAGTTACCAAAAAGTAAATGCCTGTTCGGGTCAAGGATGCCCGGATGGGAATGAATCCAGTAACCGCCGGGGTTGTATTTACATTTTTGCTGAACGCTAATGGTCCTGTATATTCGATAGGCTACAATGATAATAAATTCATTACAATCCAGAGTTCTATCAGCTGTTTTGCCAACGCGTATCGCCTAGAGGCTTCGTTGCTGGCTGGAGACATAATGCTGTCGCTATCGTCCCGACGGACTTTCCCAGCCAATCTCCCTGTGTACGGAACATCTTCATCTTCGTAAAAACCAGTCTCCCTATCCATTTCCGCGTTAGATAGAGCGCTGTCCTCAAAAGTGCATGCAGTTCCGGACCAGAGCCTGGCATCGCACAACATTCGATATTGGAACGACGTGCCATATATTTGCTCTCAATCACCATGTAGTAGAAATAGTTCCAGTTCAGATGACCAGAAGCCGTTGGTTTTCTCTTGCGACTAAATTCTTCTCCTCTATCAAAGGCGTTCGAACGAAGTCTCTATACGGGGTAGTGTTTTTCTGCTAGGTCGTCTACGGTTGTTCGTGACAAGCCGCGCCTGTCTCTGACGAAAATTTGTATGCTATTAGCTGCGTCTATCAGGAATTTGAAATGGACCCCTGTAGTTTACTCTGAGTAGACTCGGTAAGATGAGGTCCCATTGGCCAAAGCATCACGCTGATACGGCAACGTTATGGACAGATTCGAAGACGTTGGGTAAGGAAGCCTCAGTTGGCCCTCGGATGAAGAACAGTGCTACTAAAGAAGCAAAAAGCAAAAAGACAAAACCAGCAAACAGAAGCCATCACATTACTGTGCTGGTTTTCAATCATCGTCGAGCACCGAAAGCAGACTTTCTATCGTCTCCTTCGCTGCGTCGAAAAACCACCATCGCCGGTTTCTCGATAGGCCGCGCATGTATAAGGTATAAATGGCACGACAAAAGTCGCTCAACATTAAGGAAGGTCTCGACAAACGTACGTCTCCTAGGTTGCTGCGCATACCAGAGATACCAAGGTCAGAAAACCCTTTGAAAAGCAACATCCAAAACATGGCATCATACAATTGGACCAGATCTGAAGGTGGCGCTCCTGCCATTGCAGTGCCAGTTAAGAAACAAGAAACTTTCAGAAGCACTGACTCTGGTTGACAATTATATAGGCCACCCCCGCAATGGACCCCGAGTCTCCCGTTCGGCGAAGGTTGGACGGGGTTTATTAGGTCAAGTTAACTATACCGTCTTCGGGAGGAGTATGGCAGCAACGTTCTGCCACTGGCAGCGAGAGAGTGCTTGAAGTCAGCGTCGAGCTAGTGCTGAGCAGCGAAAGCTAAGAGGTTTGTGAGGTCGGACTTGAGTGATTTTCTGTTTGGTGGACAGACAAATGGGCCATAGCAATCTTGAATGCAGCATGATTTCCATCAATATCGGTCAATAGTGATACTTTAAACTGGCGTTGCAATGTCCTCTTCCTTGCTTTGACATCGATTTACTGTTTAGTAACAAGCTGCATAAGACGAATTGAGTTTTTTTCCCCATGCCACCCAGACTCCGCCATAAGGTTAAGTAGTGAGGTCATCCATCAAACAAAGTATGAATATACAATTTCGGGTTTGTTCATGTTGTGAGGGGAGTCCGAGTGGCGATGTAACCTGCTGACATTCTCTTCTTTCCACTCTGTTTTCTGTTTTTCTCTACTTTTCTTGACAATGCACAGGCGCCATAGTTGTCAATCGGAGATCGCGGTATAGGTCTAGATCGAACCAAGCTGACAGCGACAATGTTTATCGATACTGTCGATCCAAGTCCACTCGGGAAAGACACAACCGACAAAGAAAAGGAACAATTCGCACCGCAAAAGTCCCTTCCGACCAGCGAGACCGGTCACCCATCGGCATCCCATGCAGAAGACCCCGAACACGCCGATAAAGAGACGTCAAAAGAAATCCATCGAGGTGGAAAGCGTGAACTCCTCGAAGATGATTGCTACGATAAGCTTGGCTTTTGCTTTCCCTGGTATAAGAAATGGGGTATTCTGTCCGTCATCTTCGCCGTGCAGATGTCGATGAATTTTAATACCGGTGTGTATGCCAATGCTGTTCCGGGTTTAACAGAGGAATTCGGGATAAGTGCCCAGGCAGCGCGGGTAGGGCAGATGATCTTCCTTGTAGCGTATGCATTCGGTTGTGAGCTTTGGGCACCCTGGAGTGAGGAATTCGGTCGGTGGCCGATTATGCAGCTTAGTCTTTTTCTCGTGAATATCTGGCAGATTCCGTGCGCCGTGGCTCCGAACTTTGGGACTATTGTGGTGTGCCGATTTCTGGGCGGAATCAGTTCAGCAGGAGGGTCAGTCACGCTTGGGATGACGGCTGATATGTGGGAGGCAAATGATCAAGGCTATGCCGTTGCGTATGTTGTCTTATCATCCGTCGGGGGCTCAACAATTGGGCCCTTTTTCGGAGGATTCATCGGCGAATATCTTTCATGGCACTGGGTGTTCTGGGTACAGTTGATATTCGGCGGGGTGACGCAAGCCCTGCACTTTTTCATCCCTGAAACACGGGCAACGATTCTGATTGACCGCGAAGCTCGGCGTCGTCGCAAGAATGGAGAGGACGTATGGGGTCCGAACGAGCTCAAAGAACCGCGGTTGGAAGCCAAGGATGTGCTAAGAATTTGGCGCCGACCATTTGAAATGTTCCTGTGCGAGCCAATCGTTCTCTTCCTATCCCTCCTATCTGGCTTTTCGGATGCCTTGATATTCGTCTTTACCGAGTCATTCACTCTCGTGTTTACGCAATGGGGCTTCAGCACCCTTGCCGTAGGAATGTCCTTTGGCTCCATTCTAATCGGCTATCTCATTGCCTACTTCATGTTCCTCCCGGATATCTGGCGCCAGCAGCACATTCGACAGTCAGAAGGGTCTGGCTCTCGACTTGCTGAGCGTCGTCTTTTATTACTACTCTTCATCTGTCCGCTTGAACCCATCGGCCTCCTAGGATTCGCTTGGACAACCATGGGCCCAGCATATACCCCCTGGATCGCCCCATGCATTTTCGCCTGCCTAATCGCCATGGCCAATTATGCCATCTACATGGCCACAATTGACTACATGGTCGCCGCCTACGGTCCGTATTCAGCCTCTGCAACCGGAGGAAATGGCTTCGCGCGGGACTTCCTGGCCGGAATCGCTACCATGTACTCAACGCCTATGTACGAGAATATCGGAGGCAGGCTCCATCTTCAATGGGCGAGTACATTGCTTGGGTGTATTGGAGTCTTGGTTATGATTCCGATTTACATCTTTTACTGGAAGGGGCCGGCAATTAGGGCACGGAGCAAGTTTGCTCAGACACTTGAGGCAGATCGGCAGCAGCACCCGGGTCGTCGGGGTAGTTATCATAAAGGGTGTTAGAGGTAGTAGGCGGTATGTAAATTTAATGTCAGTTTCTGGATAGGACGCATTGTGTATACACAAAATATCCCACCTTGATGATGGAAATTTTCGGCCTTTGCCTGCCCGAAACTGACATCGCATCAGCCTTCGACCATTGGTACCTGTACACATTCCCTGAATCAACGAGGTGTCTCGAAACATGTTTGTTAATTGGTTGTTCATAGTATCTAAAATTGACTATTCTATCTTGTCACTTACAGTATGTCTAAGCCCCATCTTAACGTACCACAAGCTAACCAAATATTCCAGAGTTCGTTCCTTTATCCACGCAGCCAATATGAAAGTTTCTGAGGGATATTTAAAGGGTGCCGTGGACAGTGTGGTTATTTTGCATTACTCCGGTCACGGGTATCTTAGTGACGAGAAGCTCAGTTCGATAAGTTCTTTCAGGATGGGAGTTAAATTGAACAAATCTTTTGATGGCTTGTTCCAGATCATTACATCACCGAAGATTGCCACCTTGATTTTGTTGTTATTTTTGACTGTGGCATTAGCTTTTCACCGGTTGCAATGCGGCATCGGAGCCCTCGTCGTGCTAACATTCTCTCGGCAGGATGGGATAGAGACTCGTTCAATTTATTGACTTCCAAAGCGCTTAAAGAGGTCCGGAGACACACCAAGCTTGGCGACCCGTCCGTGGAGATGGCAGAGTTTACAGAGGAGCTTTAAGGGACATCGCACCTAAAGAACCCTAACTACGCAGGCATCTCTGGAACTGGCTCTGTTGTTCTTCCCCTCTCGCAGTCAGCTTTTAAAACGATAGGCTAAAAAACACAACCAGAGTACATGACTACCTTTTCAATTCGCCTTGCAGAGGCACTTTCAGATATAGAAGTTGAGGATTTTGTCGACTGGTTCTCTTCAAGCCCAGAATTCCGCTCTGCTGGGCTTCGTTTGGAAGTCATTAAGAAAATCAACACTGTGGCCTTCATCTTTGAATTAGTCACTTATGCTTCATGCGGATTGGTGTCCTTCTAGGGATTCAGGAGATTTGTGAGAATGAGCGAGTCGACTACTCATGGGCCCTTCACTGCAGACCAGGCATCACAAGACAAACACCTTTACCATGATCCTCATTGTATAGTGTTAGTCGACTCATTGTATTCATGGTTGTTAGGTGTTCTAGGTTTTTTTTTTTTTTTTTTAGTTTAGAAAATAACGGAATGGTTTAAATGACTCTAGTTGTTCGCTAGTAGAATCTGTAACCTTAGATCGCTTTCTCCTCTTCTTTTGTCCTTATCACCTGCTTTCATCCTATTCTTTTCGAATCATCGAATCTATCCCTCTTCATTATATGCACAGGCGGTGTTGTCTTAGGCTACCATCAAAACCTGCCTCTATACCGTCATGGATTTCGATTATAAGTATACAGCAGGCTACAACTCGACAGAAAGAAGCCTGGCAGAAAAGCGGCACATCTTCTATTAAATACTCTCTCCTTCTCCTTGGCCAAACCATCCACCTGCAACCATCTGCTGCAATCATACATCTCCAAGATAATGCATCTCTTCGGTATCCTTTCAAAGTACAAGTTGAAGGCCTTCCGACGTAATGTGAGTGACGATAGTGCCATCGAACTCACCGACATGGAAAGCTCCCATGCCTTAAATCCAACCAACGAGCCCTCTCCTAGTCAAGACAACAATAAAGAAACTTGTTCTCAAAGGGGAAAACGAAGCCACGCTACGACTCGAGACTGAAGACATTCTTGACGTCCAATATCATTTAGGAGATGACTTTCGAAAAAGGAGGGTTTAGGATACCCATCCCCTATGTATTTGTAAAGGGTACTAGTTCTGTGCGGTTGACGTGAAGGTCAGCGTACTTGGGGATTGCACATGTCCTTTTGGAGAGGGACTGAGGAATGGGAGGTTTCTGGTCGACTGTCCATTTGCTAAATCTGTTAGAAGTTTGCCTCTCTTGGTTTCGTTTGTGATCTTGTGGTTGATTACTGGCTCGTTCATACGAAGCTATGCGCCTTTGAATACGGTAGAGGAGGGAACATCAAAATTAGCACCCACAAAAAACACGTCTTCTTCACGCGTTTATCGACTGATAGGGGCCTCCTGGCACCT